>CAKAOH010041464.1:0-68543 GCA_916701665.1 Sebastiscus tertius
AATAGGAATGCTCTCTCTTTGAAATGACCTGTGATTGGCCAAAGTCTCCCGTAACGGGCTGGATTTTTAAAGCCTGAAAACATAACCATGTGGCCAATGATGCCAAAAACATTCTGCCTGCTGCAGGTTTAATTCAGTGTTGTGTTGTTGTAGTATTTAGTCAACAGGCTACAGTAATCTGTCAATGTCAAGTTTTCCCTAACTTTACGCCACATACTCTAGTTCAATCAGTTTTTATAAAGGAAAACCTCATTCACAGATTCTAACTATAATGGTTTGGAAAATGAAAACTAAAATATTCAATGATTTTACATATTTACAGACATCTCCCAGTGAATAAAGTAGCTGCTCGAAAGGAGTCGGGTAACGACAAGTGCTATTTTATAGGAATACCATTTCTTTCATCAGTAGTGTCCTGGTAGTGCCATGCATTTCTAGTAGCAACACATGAAATGCGTCAGACAACTCACAGCGATAATCCATCCTGCCATATAAAGCTCAGTCCAGCAGATCTTTCAATCTAATGTACAGATAGAGTGTAAATAACATGGACCTGCACAAGTCGTGATTGCAGTAATCAGACACTAATATCGACCACCCTGACATTTCCAGACTAATCATTCAACAGTTTCATATCTACGTTGTGAGTTTCTTCATTTAACCCCTAGAGCACAAATTGCACCAGTAATGCCGCAGGCTTGTACTTCATACTAAGACTGGAAGATGTGAAAGCCACAAATAGGCTGAAAACACACCAGTTTCTGTTCTCTCTCCCACAGAAAAATACAACCTAAATATGCCTAATAACTCCATATACTCCATGAACTAGACAGATGTTGACCTGCTGTAAGATGAACATAAATTTGCACAAAAAGCTATTAAGAGTTTAGATGGATCACACTGAGCAGGTTATAATAACTGTCACGGTAGAGCGTTAATGTGAGAAAAAAAAAGAAATAAATTATTGCCAAATATTTCATAGTAGTTTCCAGATAAAGTGCTTCCATATATTCAAAGCTGTGGCAATAAAAGTCAGAGAAGCAGCTGCATGAGTCACTTTGAGTCCCCTTTAGGTTAGAACAGCCTAACAGCATTTTACCTCAATATGCTGAATCTCAGCAGGCTACAAGACATGGGAGTCTTGGGAGTCAAAGTCACTGACTCACACCAGTGACTTTATCAAATACACCAGAAAACCATAAATAGCACCGAAACAGTCCAATAAGATCAAATGATGGAGAATAGAGGGGGAAATTGAGACAAAAAAATTGCAGTATTGTGAATTGACATGTGCAGAAAGCCCTCCCATGTCTTGTATAGCCTGCTGAGAGCAAAGTATGCCTCTCACAGTGTGGAAAAAGTGAGAGACAATTTACACAATCTGCATCTTCAAACACATCTCTGTGGTTGTCCAATTCTGAACATTTGGAGCTGCACTTTGCTGCACCGAGAGACTCGCTCTGATTCACCCTCCTTGATCCTTCTCCATCAGCAGCTGCTGCACTCACATCAAAAGAGGAACTGGACTATTTTATGTATTCTCCATCACTGTGGCATTACGCCTTTTTTTCCCACCCTTGTAGCAATATTGCCCATTCACAAAAAGTTGTAGCATACACTGTTAAGAATTTCCCAGTAAAATAACAGTAAAGAACAGGGGCAGCAGGGTTGCCTTTATGTTACTGTAAAATTAACATTATTATACTGTCGCTGAAATTTACAGCTTTGTACTGTTAATGAAAAATACAGTTTAAACTGGGTTTTTTTTATTAATTTCACAGTATTTTACAGTTAATTTACTGTTTAAAGATACATTATATAGCTGTTTTTCCACCTTTCTTTTACATTATCTTACTGATTTGTTTTAATGCACTATTTATTGTTTACATACATTTTAACAAACATTATTTTTTGCTTAGCAGGTTACAGACATAGGAATAGTCACACTATATACAATTAAAGGCACTTGTTAGGAAAAAGGCTATAATAGACTTGTTGACACTTTTCCCAAAATGTCTGTCTCTAGCTGGCTACAAGCACAGAATGTAAACCAGAACAACATGTGAGTGAAGAACAGAGATAATTCACTGATTTTACAATCATGTACAATGTACAAGCCTCACATGTGCAGATCAGGTCCCAGAATTAAAAAAAATACTGCATGAAACTGTTACTGATGAAACTTTAGACAGTTGATCAGCAATAAAGTGTTGTTTTTTAAGAATGCATTATAATTCAGTTAAAAAACTTTCTTTTGTATTAACAGTAAAGCACTGTTTTTAGCAATAACAGGTTAATACTGTTGAAATCCTGCTGTAAATTAACAGCAATTATTTACAGTGCAGAGTTTGATGATTACGCATGAATGGAAAAAAATACATAAACTTACCCAAGGAGTTTCCAATGAGCGAGACGAAGAAGACAATAATGTAAGCCACAATGAGAACCCATTCATACTGCTTGGGGTGTAAGTACTCCCTCCAGATGTATCTCAGAAGTTCATCGTCATCATCCACAGCATGTACATGTAACTCCGTGCTGTTGGCCACATGTGCAGAAGATAAACACTCCTCGCAATCCATATTCCCAGTGATGCCAGACATCCTCCGAGGTGTTTCTGTTGTATTCCTGCTGTCAACCGGGTGTCTTCTGCAGTGACCGCAGGTTGGAGAGCAGACTGCCAATAAAGACGCGCCTCTGTAGTGCGATGATGAAGATGATGATAATAACGCGCTTCACAGAATCTCGTCAGTGTGACGCTGATTTCTCCTCCGTCTCCATTCGCAACCACACCACCAACTAAGCTGACTGTAGGGAGTAAGCTGCTATGAGCCACTTCAATGACCCAACCCACCCACAGAAATGGATTTCAGAAGCAGAGGGGGATTATATAGTGGGAAACTCATTGTCCTGGTTGTGTGTGTGCTGATATTTGTTATTTTCTAAAATATATCCCCATCTGTGATTTGGCCCTATAATACTGAATGTATGGTACACTGTAAAAAAAAAAAAAAAGTGTAAAATAATGGAAATTTTCGGGCAGCAGGGGCGCCAGAAAATGTCTGTTAAAAAACGGAAAAATATTGTCTGTTAATTCTCATAAATAAACTGTAAAAAAAAAAAAACAGTAATTATCTTTATATAATAATAATATATAAATATAATAATTTGCCTTTATTACTGTAATATTACAAGAAATATTTTACTTTTAACATATATTTATTGTTAGAATAGTCATACACCGTAAATCTAAGACCATTTACATATAAATCACAAATGAAGCATGTAATTTTACGTCGCAAAAGCCCAAATTTCCAAATTTACATTAATTCTCAGACGTTTTGCAAAAAAATCTGTATTTTTACAAGAAATATTTTTAGAATTCCATGAAATCCTTTTCTTCTAACATAAATTAATTGTTAAAATAGAGTCATAAACATCTAAAAAGTAGAATAATTATCTTTAAAAATGATCAAGAAAAGTTTAAATACAGATAATTACAATTGTGATTACAAAAAATACTGTAAATCTAAGACCATTTACATATAAATCGCAAATGAAACATGCAACTTTTACATTTTTTTCTGTCATTTTGAAATACAGACAAAAAATGTAAAATTTCTTGAAAAAAACTATGAGAAAGTGTACTCCGGCTGTTGGGCGGTGCTTGGTATTTCCTTAACTGATCTCAACATGGCGGCCAGGTCACAAACTTTCTCATTTTATGGCTAAACAGTACACTACAAGATGTTTCTGAAAACATTTGAGGTGAGAAATATGCATTATAGTGACAGAAATCTTGCAGATGCCATTAGGAGGACACCGGAGGACACAAAGGCACATGATTTTTTTTTCAGATTACCTGTCTCATGCACTACTGTCAGGATATAGTGACCGTTTTATACAAATATGTATTTTTTGATAATATTTGCTCCATTTCTACCTACTGCAGCTTCAAATCCAAGCTCAAATTTTGATAAAGTTCCAGTGTGTAACATTTCGGGGGATCTATTAGCAGAAATGGAATATAATATTCATGGTTTTATTAGTGTATAATCACCTGAAACTAAAAGTTGTTGTGTTTTCATTAGCTTAGAATGAGCCCTTCATATCTACATAAGGAGCGGGTCCTCTTCACGGAGTCCACCATTACTACAGTAGCCCAGAACGGACAAATCAAACACTGGCTCTAGAGAGAGACTTTCACGTTTTTACGTTACCTGAAGGCCACCGTAGTTCTCCAACACGCTTGTGAAACAGAGGTAACGTGAGCCGCAGAGTGCAAAACCACGGTATCGCCAGCCGCTGTCTGACTTCCATTGCTCCTAAAGTAGTGTTATTATGGTAAGCAGGGCCGGCTTATGGCGCAGGCCATATAGGCGATCGCCTAGGGTGCCAAAAAAAAAATGCAGGCGTACAGGTCAGGACGTACGATCGCTAGACGGACGGATGTCAAGACCAGAAACTTGGAAGATTTTTATTCTACATGCCTTCTATGTTTTTATTTTTGCACATTTGCTTCTATAAGGCTCATAGTTTTACAGTGAACCAAATAGTTAAACAGTATTAACTAAGAATATTGAATATAGCGCCTTTTCAATACATGTTTTTGAAGCAAAAAAATATTTGCTGTCACTAGGACTGTCAGTTTTTTTTGATAATTCTGTTAAACCTGCAGTGTAACTTGCAAAAATGTTCTCTGCAAGCAGGAAATTATTTTAATTATTTATATTATATTTTGATTCAGTCTCATTTCTAAAGCATGAAAGTGAACAACACTGAATGAAAACCTGCACAAAGTTGTCTTGTTTGAAGGATTTTTATTTTTATTTCTCTTTTCTCTTATTGTCCTCGTTAATCACAAAATGTTTGTCATGCAGCTTTAATAGTACTTGAGTTTATATATTTGTTAATAAAAGTGTAAATTGTGAAACTGACTAAACACTTTTAAGCCAACACTATCAGGGGCCAATTGTTTATTTATATTATAATAAATACAGTTATTTATGAAAATAGAAATCTTAATTTTTGTGTTAAAACCATTGTGATGTCTGATGTGTGTTGTGGTTTACGGGGCTAAGCTTCTGGGGTGGTTGGGGGCTACGAATCTGAATTTCGCCTAGGGCACCAAAAGGGCTTAGTGCCGGCCCTGATGGTAAGGATGGCCTCTGAGCGAGGCGAAAGGTATTACCACAGTTTTAGCACTTGGCGGCTCACAGTCTTGTTAAGAGAAGAGTGACCGTAGGGGTAATCAGTTGGTTGCAATCTGCAACCACACCGCTAAATGCCGCCAAATCCTACACACTGTCGCTTTAAGATTTCAACCTCTGTAGGGCAATTACATTTGCCTTTATTGGGCAAGGTGATACAGGACAGTCATCTTGACTGGATAATATGCTAAGCAGCTTTCTCTATTTTGAATTCAGTGCACAACTCTATTAGGAGTCTCTAAATGAGGAATACATGCTCCAAGGACAACTTGAGAGCATCTCACACACCGTATTAACCTGCAAGACGACACTGCATTAGCTGTCAACACAACAGTGCACTTAATTAAAATAAATTGGTTAAATTGCCTCAAAATGTGGACAGATTGTCGTGTGACGACTGAATGATATAACAACACTAGATATTCTTTTACCAATATATGGAGAAAATATAAGCTTAAATCGTTCAACTAAATGAGGGAAACTGTTGTATTTTTATGTCATTAAGAGCCATTATTCCCACTTCTTCGGTGCGTTTACTATCACAAGCTGAGGAATAATTCTGCAGTGCAACAGATGCAAAACAATAGGCATCATGAATCTGCACGCAACACTGCAACCACTGTAACCCAGGGTCTTGTTGTTTGTTGTGAAAGAACAATGAACAACATGCGGCATCGCCCTGTGGGGGTTTCTTTCACAACAATGACCGTCTCT
This sequence comes from Sebastiscus tertius, assembly GCA_916701665.1. Taxonomy (NCBI): domain Eukaryota; kingdom Metazoa; phylum Chordata; class Actinopteri; order Perciformes; family Sebastidae; genus Sebastiscus; species Sebastiscus tertius. The sequence goes on from CAKAOH010041464.1 coordinate 5,925, forward strand.
CTGTACATTATCCACTTATGTGGATATTGTTGCAGTATTGTGGTGGACATTTACTCTGACAGGTCTTTTGTGATGCTAAATCCCCTTATTTGTTGGGAAAGGGTTGGGAGACAGAAGTCATGGATGGAATTTTAAAGCAAATTTATTTATAGATCTATTTTAGTCCTGTACGCCCCTCTTTTTTTCGCATAGATTTTCTCAAGCTTCTTTATTACGACTTTATATAGGATATTGAGGCTAATCAAAAAAAAAAGTGAGAAAATACATCAATGTGTCCATGATTTTCTAGATTCTTATTTCTCAAGATAAACACTTGTGCCTGAACCAGCTGTAATTGATATTCAATAGAAAATGTTATGGTGTCCACCACTAGAATTTAAATTAAAGTGCCACTCATTTTTTCTAAGGTCTTTTCTAAGGTTTTCTAATAACGCAAACTCGTTTTAACATCACTAATTCCCTTAACGTATTAATGCAACTTGCGATTTTTAGGTACCAACCATGTCATGCCAGCTTGTCGTAAAGGAGGTTAAATAACTCTCCAAACTTGCGCTAAATTTTGTAAAAAAAAAAATTTAAAAATTAAATTTGGACAGATACAAAATTGTGTGATTAATTTGCGATTAACTATGGACAATCATGCAATTAATTGCAATTAAGTATTTACAGCCCTACAATTATGAGAAGCTGGACGTTTCAACCTTTTTTTCTATTACTTTTAGATATTTATTTCAAAATTCATATTCTCTGCTTGCTTGCTAACTAGTTTTAATGCCTTCTCAATCACAACACATGGTGTTAAAGGAACAGTTTGACATTTAGGGAGATCCGCTTATTCGCTTTCTTTCCCAGAATTAAACCAGAAGCTTGATATCACTCTCATGTCTGCACACTAAATATTAAGTTATGGATTTAACAAATATATAAAGTATAAAGTGTTAATTAGTGAGCTTTAGTGGCAGGCTAGCTGTTTCCAGTCTTAATGCTAAGCTCACTGGCTATAGCTTCATATTTAACAAACAAACATGAGATCTTCTTGTCTAACTCTCATCAAGAAAAGAAAAAAATGGTATTTCCCAAAATGTCAAACTGTTCCTTTAAGGTGTTATATTGTGTTTGTGTTTGGTGTAATAGTTGCTGTTTATTCGAGGCATTGTCAAAGAGCACCAGAAATGAAACACGACTGTATTCCTGCAGATCTTTGTTTCTTTATCCTATTTATACTCACAACAAAAAAAGCAGAACTCATTAGGAAACAATCTTCCAGCCAAACAAAGATGTCAAACACAATGCGGATGAACGTCCCTTCAGAGAGCTCACAGCAGGAGACAAAATGATTGGAGTTTGTTCTGCAACTAAATACTCGAACACAGAGCTGGGAAACTGTGATTCTGATACTAATGATGGATTCCACTTTATTATTCGTGGGACGCGTTAAATGAACGGGCTGCTTTCACAATGACAAGTCAATTCAAAGTCTTATTTCGCTTATTTTCAGTACATGGTTGCCATGACAACGCTGTTTGTTTTTTTTCTGAATGAAGAAGACCAGATTCAATTTTAAGTTTCTATTGATTTCTTCATCTCGGTTTATCATCATATTTGAACACCTGACAGGATAGAGTTGTTTTTATAAATTTGATCATCAACAATATATTTATGATTTATTCGTTATATGTTGACGTCAAACTGGCCAAATGTTGCAGCTTTAAAGTAAAGTGCAAAGAAAAGTCGTGCTTGTCTACGTAGCGCTGCTTTGTCTTTGTCTATCAATACTCAAGGTTAAACCTCTTTCATGGCAGTTGTCATTTTTAATTTAGTGTTTCATATGAATATCATCAGTCAGGACACAGTCCCTATTTCCAGGTTTATCTGCCTGTTTGAATTTGTTTAACCTTCCTGAAGCCCAGCTAATTCATTTCCTGCTGTGCTTTCTGGGGCTTTTGTCTTTGCTGTTGTTCACCATACAATGAATATCTGCACTTGAAGCTCCTCACATGAAACTTTTTCACACTAAAGATACTTTCCCTGTGTTTGCCATTGATCAGTATGCCCCGCTAAAGTATCACTACTGGCATGAGATAACCAAAATGAGTCAGCACTGAGTTTAAAGTCAAGCGTTCTGCCTCTGAGGCTCTTCTTCTTCTCCGCTGATAAGATAAAGTTCAGCATTGACAGATGATCACAAATAAGCAGCAATTTATTTCTGTATTCATTTGGAATGATGCCTTCAGGCTCTAAATCCTAAATCATCTCACATGAAGCAAAGACATGAAACTCCATACAGTCAATAAATTATGAATTCTGTTTTTATGTTTTATAATTATTATTATGAAACTGAAGCACCGATTTTACAACATTTAGAACCTTTTGATTTCTACGATTAATTCTGGAGCTGAGATCACGCCGCAGGTATCAAACTGTGAATATTGGGAAATCCCATCAATACTGGTTTAATGTTTTTTTCATTTCTTTCGCATGATTTGCAGTTTGGGCCGGTCAGGCTATTAAATAGGCGTTGTCACTTGCTATAAGCACCATAGATGTGGGTCAATACAACCCGGTCTCACTGCCAACGTGTCAGACACCGCCTTTGGAGTGCTCCTCGGTATCGGCGCACGGACACATCCTTTAGCAGCAGTACAGTATGTGAAGAACCGGGCTTTCAACTAGCCTAACTCCAATGTACACCCACCCGCGGCGTTATTCGACGGTTGAAGCAAGTGATGTAGTATTAATAGCGCGAGAGACCATTCAGTGCGGGCGGGGGAGGCAGTGGATGGATCAAACCAACACAACCAGTAGACCAGTGTTTGTGTCCCGTGTGAAACTAAGAGTATCATTGACTTATTTTGCCACGTCAGTCTCACGTGACTCGGCGGTAACGTCAGTCCTGCGAGTCGTTAGTCCCCGGAGTCATTTAGTATCGTCAGCCTCATGAGTCAGTAGTCACGTGAGTGAAGTTAACGTCAACCATGACCGTTTCCTAAACTAAGTGGTTGTGTTGCCTAAACCTAACTTCCTGTGAAAATGGAAGTTTATTTTGAAAGGAGACTATGCAGGTAACGAGCATATATTGACACGCTGTACCTGACACGTTCAAAAGTAAAGCAAGAGCGGTACCCTATGCCTCGGTCTCGATGAGTTGTGAGTGAGAAAGTGTTGGTCAATAGGGGCCTACTACACCCAATAGTAGGTTTTATTATCTATTCACATGGTAGATCACCAAAAGAAGGTATGAAAGAACAAGACAGCGACTTCTAGCGACTGTACTTATTATGACAGGAGCAGAGGCAGAAGTCAGGCGTTGTGGTATAGACAGTATAGAACTCAAAACACAGGGACGGCGTGTAGTTGCTTGTGTTCACAAGCTTTTCACTTTCACTTTTGAAACGTAGTTACTTTAAGCCAAAACAGGATGTTTTTCACTTAACTTAACTAAACGGTTTTGTTGCCTAAACCTAAAGAAGCCTTTTTGTTTGTGTTCAAAACGTTTTATTCAGTTTTAAGTGTTGGAACGTGTTTCTTTTAAGTTTCGCTTTCACTTTTACTACGTAGTAGGCCCCTATTGACGCACATCTATGATGCTTATAGTGACTGATAATGCCTATTTCATTGAATCGGGAGGCTCTGAAGTACACCTTGACTTTGTGTTTTGTCATCCGGCCACTGTTAATAAAGAGGCAATGACTCCCACACAGGAGCTTATATTTTATTCAGAAGAGATTATAAGACTCGCCTTATATGATTTGTCTGGGTAGATGTACATTTTATATTCTCTTTATTGTCTTTCAGTATTTGCCAGTCGTCTGGTACAACTCTAAGCTCTGTTTGAATTATTCCTCATTGACTTTTCAGCATTATCTGCTTCATGGCTCATCGCAGTGAAATCTCAGGCACTTAATCACACTGCAGGCTCTGACACAAAATGATCAGTATCTCCGATTAAACAGTATGCAAACCACGCATATATGCATATTAGTCCCACGTATGAATCTGTAGGATCTATTAAAGCATAATAATAATATTAAAGTATTAGTAAAACTTAGAGATATCCAGACAGTAGTTAATTATACCATCGCATACAGCCATTAGTTCAGCCATTAGTCATTGTTTGAGATGCCTGTGTGTCTTCACAGCAATATCATACCAACTTTTAATATGTCGATTTAGCTGTTTAAACAGAATTATTATGACGCACCTATGGTTATTTTATCGATTTCTTTTGTGTGCCGCTGTGAAACATTTAGTGAATTCCAAACAACTCCGTGGGGCTGCAGCTGAAATGTGAGACAAAAAAAAAATGTGTCACAGAGATTGGATCAACTTTGTGGGAGAAAAAGCAATAAACCTGAAAATGTCAGTAAGTTTAAGGAGCACAGAAACAGATTACATTTGTGGAATGTATGCTTGTCACCGAAAGGGACTTGAGCTAAGGGGGATAGACAGCTTAGTGTTGTTGGTTAACACCTGAAATTGCTTTCTGTAGCAGGAATATTTGAGAGTATTTAAAACGTTGTGTGAACATCAGCAGATACTCATTTATGACTTGTCCTTTTGATATTATTTTCACTGCAGAAACAGCCGCCTGCTAAATTTTACAACACTTATATAGTGGTCAGAGACTGTGCAAGTGGGAGCTTCTATACTTTCTTCTTTACTTCCTTCTCCTCTCTTACTTGTACGTGAGGGCAGCAATGCAATCACATCTAGCAGCCCGAGTGCTGAATTGAGCTGCATTTCAATGAGGCTCACTGAAGTGCCAACGGTGTTGTCAAGCTCAGTATCAGGAGGTGGAAGATGTGCTTGAGGTGTATACAAAAACTTCAGTCTCACATTTCGTAGTCAGCTAAAGACCACCATCAAAGCGAGAGCATCTGTAGTTGACAGTGGAGGCGGAGGAGGACGTCTTGTTGCTGCGTTGCATCACATGATATTGAGGCTATTGTCTGTGAATAAATTGCTAATGTATCTCTTCTTGCTCTGCGATGGTGATGAGGGGTGATGACTGAGATAGGATTCAGTAGGATATGTTTTAATATGATGGGATAGGATAGGGTAACAGTGAAGAGGTTGCTGCTGTACCTAAAAATTCTCCTGTGCCTTGTTTACAGCTATTTGCCAGCACTCAATCATCATTGTGACAGTAAGGGCATCTGTCCAGCTGATGTTGATACATGACTCACCTTTGTTTGGGAGCTTTGTTACTGTTACCGGAAGCAGATTGAATATGTTTATCCAAAAATAGATTCAGATATTGTTCTCTGCTTTTGGCAAGAGAGTCAGTTTGCAAGGAGGAAAGAGATCAAAGTTATATCTCCGAAAAGGAAGGAACCAACACAACTATGTACTGGAAAAAAACAAATACAAATGCAGGTCCTACACAGTAATAATTTATGATATCATGGCAGGTGATGTAGCTGGTTGTGGGAGAAGGGCAAAAGAAGAAAAAAATCTTGAAGACATTTTTTATAGTCAGAGATTTGCACTGATATTTTTCTATCTGATTGTGCAAAATACATCCAGATAAATTCCTTTTTTCCCTTTTGTACTTAAACTTCAAACGTAACAAGTAGGGCTGTGATTAAAATATGTATTTGTTATTAATTGCAAATTAATCGAACATTTTTTATCTGTTCAAAATGTACATTAAAGCTTCAGTGGGTGGAAATGGAGCAAATATGATTAAAAAAAGTTATTTTTATAAAACGGTCACTATATCCTGACAGTAGTTCATGAGACAGGTAATCTGAAAAAATCATGTTCCTCCGTGTCCTCCGGTGCTCCTAATGGCATCTTCAAGATTTCACAGACCGGAGGAAAACAACCAATCAGAGCCGAGCTGGAGCCTGCCGTCTCTGAGCAGCTGTCAGTCACTCGGGAACTCCGATCAAACGGTCAAACTAGGCAGCGCTGATCAAATATGAATCAATACTCTGTTACTCATGTTTTCTAGCTTCACATGCTGCCAGTATCTTCACCTGAATACACCTGAATGTGTGACTGGTGCATCGGAGGGCTGCGCAACTTGAATACAAGTGACATACTCCTGCACTTTTTAGGTATTATCGTGATCTGTTGCCTTCAATCTTTATCTACAAATACTGTGAGTACAGGTATACGTCTCCTTTTGCTTCCTGGCGTATATAAATAAACTGTGGTGCAGTCTTCGGTGTTGCCCTCAGACACTTCAGAAGTATGGACACTATCTGAAAAACTATTTAGTAGTCTCTATATTCATTGTGCTTTTACTGTGTTAACTGGTGTTGATAAAATGTTTTTATTATTATATTACTATTATATTAAACACTTTTTTTTTCTGCTTCACAAACGAACAGGTTAGGCTTACAGAGACCTATTTTAGAGACTTCTACTGATGATTGCTAGAAAGCTATTTCCAACGAAAAGCAAAAACGAAAAACATCACAAACGGATCTCAGCATTAATATCAAAGCAGAATGTTAGAGCGATTTTTGAGGCTACATAGCCTTAAAACTGAGCTATAACCTAAAATTCGCAGTTTTCGTTAATGCGTTACAGAAATTAGTGCCGTTAAACGAATTGGCGTTAAAACATTATTATCGTGTTCATTTTGACAGCCCTAATAACAAGACTTTAGAAAAAAAAGAGTGTCTTTTTAATTTTAATTCTAATGGGTGGACACCATAACATGTTCTATTAAATGTCAATTACAGCTGGACTGAGTTTTAGGCACAAGAGTTTATCTTGAGAGATAGGAATCTAGAAAAACATGGATGCATTGATGTATTCCTATATAAAGTTGTATGATGAAAATGTATAAGAGACACAGCACGGTCTGACTGGAGAGGAGTATACGGCAGGATATTGTCAGTGTTGGCTGGGCCATGTGGGACATAGGAAGAATATTAATTTCACCACACAGCTTCATTTGACTCCCTTCTCTATATTAATAGAGTAATAAAATAGATTGATAGAATAGATGACAAAAGTATGTTGAGTATTTAAATCGTTATTTATGTATCTTTATTTCAATGTTTGCCCCTTTCACTCATTACTTATTGGATAAAGGTGGATTAACCACATATCTGTACTCACACAGCGAAACTAATTACAAGGAAATGAATACACTTTAATCACTAATCACTGTAATTTTCAGAGCCATTTAAGTATGAGGTTTGTGTCCGACTTTTTTTCTTTGTTTCTGATGTGGGGTTATTATGACATCTATACTTGAGTATGCGTTTTGCCTGCAGTCTTTTTTAATTTAAATTGTTTTCCATTATTGTTTTATGTTCTTTTAATAATCAGTTGCCTGGAAGACTTTTGTTTTGTCAAAAGGTCGCTAGTAAAAGCTTAAGAGAGCTCTGATTCCAGCGTGCAGGTAGTTTTTGTTTTATTATTTTCAACAATCAATCTGTCTTGTCCATCCTGTTACACTCCAGGAAGGTGCAATAAAACTGGGATTGGTCTTAAAGCTGTAGCCCAAAGGTCAAGATCAGCCAAAAGAAATATTTTAGTCACTTCCATATTATAATTTGCCAAAGTATCTTTTGACAAAACTTTTAGATTGAACTAGAAAATAAGCAGAGTTTATGCATCGTTCATTGATAGATGTCAGACAGGAAGAAACACATTAATCATCATCCATCATTTTCATCACCATTTTATCAGCATCGTCATGAGAAAGTACACTAAAAGAGGATCCTCTGTGTTTTAAAAAGATCCACTACAGTACATTTCTATAAAAATATTACTGAGGCAAAACACAGAGAACCAACGTGGGACTGGCTGCTAAGCAACATTAAAATTACAGTTTAAAATACAGTTGAATACTCAGTTGTAATACTGAGTACCTGTCTGTAAAGAATGAATATTTATGAATCAAAGAGCTGTATTCTTTCAGCATGCTTTACATCCACAAATCTGTTACCTTAAGTAAAGAATGAATGATAAAATACTTGAATCATCCCTGAGTGGCCGTTGAGTACTGTATTTTTCATTGCGCTTGTAGTACACATTGAGTTTCACCTCAAGGCCAAAGATCACACTGTTCATAGATTAAAACAAATCTTGGATGAATGATGTTTTTCGCAGAGGAAAGCCTCTGTCATAGGTTACCCTGTTTGGGTCTATTTAAAAAAATGATTGCAACCCCCATAGCATTCATAAAACCTCTGTCTGAGGTTGGCATTTATTGCATTATGTGGAGAGGTGGTTAGCTTGTATGCTGATGGCATTTGCAACGCCTTCACGTACAGTAGTAACAACACTCTGGCATGAGCACGCACTCCTACGATTGCAGAAATAACTTCTATTCATCTCTGACATTTTGACACAACAACTACTTAATGCATCTGTTTGAATGTATTGCTTCAGGTTGACGCCAGCGGAGGACAGACTTAAAGACAGCTTTTATGATTTTGTTATGTAAAGGTCTGTATTCATATAAAACATATTCTCCTTTCAGTGGAATTCATCAGTGCATCTGTACACAATAACATAAGTTCAAAATGTAAACAGTGTTTGGTAAAAAAAATAATAAAAGTAAACAGAAATAAAGACCAACTATAAGAATACAAATGTCATGAGTCAAATGTGCATTGGTAACAGACGGATCCGGCGACTGCTTTGTGTGTTCTGCCATGTAGTGGCGCCGCAATTACTGCGATGGCAAGTCCGAAATCACATACTATGCACTACGTACCCAATATGTGTACTATTGTTCAACATACGTTTGTGTGAATAAACAGTAGTATGTATCTTTTCGGACGCACTGAGCTGTAATTTACGTCGTCACTTCCTGAGAGCCTCCTTGCCAGTTGGAGACGTGTAACCATGGTAACCCGTGCCAACCGCATGTGACCAAAACGACGGTTTGTGAGAGACAAAGTCTGAAATATATATAACGCCTAGCAAAGTGAAATCTTAAACTTACAGTTAAATTGAAGCGTTACTGATGTTACAGAGCTGCCCGTTGAACTGTTTTGAACTAAGGTTTCGGACATACTAAAAAATCTCACATGCTGTTTTAGCGTACTAAATAGCATGTTAGTATGGAATATCGGACGCAACTGACTGAGTGTCCGCTAACTGTGTGACTTTCCATCGAATGCGTCTTTAGTTGCTCATAGTCACTAGTTGGTGTAGATAATAAACACATGAGTATGTATTTAAAATTGTGAAAAAGTAAAATTGAAGCCTTTTTACGAGCAACCACGACGCATCCAGCGGAGTCAGTTAACACAGTAAGCAGACGTTTTGAACGTGTTCTGTTTGTGACGCCGACCGATTAATGATGTTTACTTTGTGGTCATTAAGTAGTTACAACTAACTAGCAACTAACACTATATTTCACAATGACGCCACAGTTTGTTGATTGAGTTAATTTATTCTCAGACAGTGTCTTTAGCCCACTAACGCTAGCTAATGTTAGCTAAGCAGTGTTAACTTAGCTGACGTTACTTGTTTCACCATGTTATGCTAACGTTAGGCAGCTTAAAACCTGCTCAAGTTCTTCCCAAACTCCTAGACACCGTTGTCAAAGGTAACGTTACATAGAAAAGTAAATGTAAAAGTAGAAAATTGTATACTTCTTAGGACAGCTTGCATTCACACGTGCAGACGCCACCGCAGTAATGCCGACCTGTTTACCTCCGGTATTTCAGCCGATTAGACTGTCATCAGGCTATAAGCATTATCAGTCACGATAAGCCTCATAGATGTGGGTCAATAGGGGCCTACTACACCCAATAGTAGGTTTCATCATCTATTCACATGGTAGATCACCGGAAAGAAGTTATAAAAGGACACAACAGCAACCTCTAGCGACCGTAGTAATTATAACATGAGCAGAAGCGAAAGTCAAGCACTGTAGTATAGACAGTGTGAAACTCAAAACACAGGGTTTTCACCCAGGAGACCGGAGTTTATATCCCATGTGAAACCAACGATGTGTAGTTGTCTTTGTGTTCGTAGTTATTTTAACCCAAAACACAATGTTTTTCCCTAAACTTAACAAAGTGGGGTTTTTTTTTGCCGAAACCTAAAGAAGTTGTAGTTTTATTTTCTAAACCTAACACAAACAAAACGTGTGTTCCAAACGTAACGTTTCACTTTCACTTTTACAACGTAGTAGGTGTAGTAGGCCCCTAATCTATGGTGCTTATAGCGACTTATAACGCCTATTTAATGGCCTGATAACAATCGAATCGGGTGGGTATTTCCCCGGATTCGTGTATAAGTGACCTGTGTAGACTCACTGCTTGTTCTTGTGTATGAGATTTCCCACTCTATGAATGAATTTCTCCAGCTTATTTTCATGGTGCCCTCGTGCAGCCCGGGTGATGTTGTGTTCGATAGATGCCTCGCCTTTAGGAAGTCCTTTGGTTTTCTCTTGAGAGTGTGCGATTCCAAAGCCGTGTGGAGAGCGTATCGAGGGTTTCTTTTCTAAGAAAGGCTCAAATCGGCTGTAAAGGCGAGTCTCTGAGCCGCGGTCTTTGCTCCAGCTTGCTGTGTCGATGCTGGGTCTTGCGCTTCTGTCGAAAATGCTGGGTTTCTTGTGTGCGGCAGGTTTAGAGAGAGAGACCTGTGGCAGAATGTGTTGCTCCTCAGTTCTGAATCGAGGTTTTGAAGATTCTCGGTGGTCATCCTCTATCCGCTTCCTCTGCTGCTCCGAGGAGGACCTGATAGAGGTGGTTGTGCTTTGGCGATATGATATCCTCTCCTCATCCTCAGCTGTTATGGTGTCTGTGCTGCAACCTGACTTCATACTCGGTGTTTCCATGGCTCCTATTGTATCCTCTTTTTTCTCTGGTATGTTCAGTAACGATTTTATCTTCTTGGAGCCGTTCTGTAGGAAATGGTGGGAGCCCATGCTGGTGGATTTAGATGTTACATCCTTGCTATTGACATTAAGGACTGCTGCGGACAAAGTCCTGGATGGCGGCTCCTGCCACATGGGAGTACCAGGGCTCTTTGTGCCTGTGATATTCTTGACATCGTAATGAGAAGCAGATCTCTGATCCTCTTTCAGATTCGACCCGTACCCTCCACTCTGTGCATTTATCCCCACTGTGCTTCTGTTCACTTGCTGTCTTGCGAGAGCTCCATACATGTGACTCGAGGATTCCTTCGGGTATTCAGCATTTGATCTCGGATCGGCCACGCTATGCCTTTTGTTCCAACTGTCTGTCACGATGTCTGGGTTTGGGATCATGTGTCCACCCTTAGCTCTGCCTAAGCTGGCGTATACAGAGTTGTAAGAGTTTCTACCTGGACCGTAGCCTGCGTTATTCCGATTGTCATCCAGCATCTGCAAACTTTGCTTCTTTAACATGAACTCTTCATTACTTAATCTATTTCCACCCGCTGCTGTTGGATTCCACTGCATAGATGAGTAGTGAAAAGGAGTGTTTGGTGCTGCTGAGTGGTTTACACCGGTGTTCATGTTGTTAATGGATCTGTTTGGCTCCATTTGCTCTGGTATGGTGGACCTGAAAACAAGGGAAGACCTCATCCTTCCCTGCATGAAGGAGTTAGCTTTGTCCTGTGGTTCAAACTGGTCTAAATAGTCACAAGAGTCTCCGAACGGGACGTCAGGGTTTTTGAGGTAAGCCTCGATCCTCAAAGTGCGCATGAATGATTTGGATGTATTCTCTAGCGTTGGCATGTTCTGCTGCATGGACAGAATCTGTTTGTCGTTGCCATTGTAAGACTGACGCACGTTTTGACCTCTTTGCATCTGTGGCGCTAAGTAATTGTCCACGTGGTACTGGTTTGTTCCATTTACTGTTTCTCGAGAGATATTCCAGTTGCTCCCCATGGGCCGGATGTTCTGTGGCATATGTCCGTCTTGTCTCTCCCCAGCGTAGCTGTGTCTTTTCAAGAAGTTCATCGTCTCTGTAGACTGAAATTGGGGCATCTGGTTGTGAACACCGATCCCGTTCTCAATATGGTGCCCAAACTCGTACGGTTCCTCTTCTAAGAGCCTGTCTTCAAGGTTTCTCAGGCCTAGTTTCCTCTCGCAGGTCTTCCGATAGACTGTGTCCAGCGTATGCCTCAAGTGATCCCTCCGCTCAATTTTTTGGGGAGAGTGAGAATTTGGCAAAATCTGTCGTCCTTGTGGACCGTTGCGTTGGAACAAACCCTCCGGGGGGCAGAGTTCAGCTGGCACAGTCGACCGGGCGAAGAGTGTTCGGAACTCCTCGTCGTAAGACTTCACCAGGAGGCCCGTGATGACCTGTACCATGCTCACATTAATCTTCTCAAATGACCATGTGAAGCTGCGAACAAACACGAAAACATGTTATTTATTGATTTAATGTGGAGAAAACAGATGTCACTCTTAAAAATTGTTGCTTTATGTGTTGGGTTTAAGTGTAACTTGTTATCCAGATGGGGCAAATAAGTACACACATATTATTTTAAAAGGTTTCACTTCTTTGTAAAGAGTTGTTTTGTGTTGCCACATTTTCTAGAAAGATCAGAACTTCTTCAAAAAGCATCAATAAGAAATGATGACGGCAATTTTGTGGAGAGCGCCAGTAAATGTGGTGCTTTGCTTTAAAAATGCATTTAGTTTATGCCTCGGTAGTCTGCAGTTTTATTTACCTGTATGAGCCATAAATCGCTGTGTGGCAGTCGACTAAAAGGAACTTCTGCTCCATTGCCCCATGAAATTTAGCTCCTGATCGACAGAGGTAATCCTGACCTTTCACAGTGCGCACCCTCATGTTCTGTGGTCAGAGCAGTGAAAGGAAAATGTCAGAAAGAAATGTATCACGGTTACATCTTACAGCAGAAGGTAATAAGTATGTCAATCATCAAATAAAACTCTGAGAAAAACAGATGTACTGGGCAGATAAATCTGATGATTTGAAACATGCTGCATCTGTTGAGTCCCTCAGTTGTTGTTGTTGTTGTTGTTATTATGTGATAGGCACTTAATGTGAACTCAACGGGTGTGTTTTAATCTTAATCATCTCTTGCCCATAAAAATAATTACGACTCCACCCAAAAAAACTGGAGAAACCAGGTTTGAAATAAAATTCAAAATAAAAACAGGGATGTGTAACACTGTTAAAAATTACTCTAATCAACATTTGCACCTTTGTATGCAAGCGTAAAAAAAATGCCAGTTCACATGACCTCAACAGTGCCCCCTCTTGTTAAAGGAATAGTTTAACGTATCCTCATACAACGGTTTGTATCATCATTTTTCGTAGGTTTTCCTACAAATGTCCAGCAACATGTGACATACTTGTCAATTTCCGCTCCAGTCTTTCAAAATAAACTTCCGTCTTCTCAGGAAACAACTTGGTTAGGTTTAGGCAACAAAACTACTTAGTTAGGTCTTGGAAAAGATCATGATTTTGGTTAAAATAACTACGGAAGTGGCGTAACTGAAATACGAAAGTTACATGACAAATAAATCAATGTTAACTTCTGGTTTCACACGGTGTACAAACACCGGTCTCCTGGGCAAAAACTCTTGTGTTTTTTGACCCACCTATCCACCCCGACCTCCTCCCTATGCAGCGTTTGTTGCTCTTTAAACTTCCTGGTTCACAAATACGTGGATTACATACAAATTGATTTTGTGTACGAATTACTGTGCATTACTTTTCGTAGGTACAAACAGCATATGAGACCAGCCTGAAAAATTATTTTACTATTTTGTTATTGTCTATAATAACAAAATAGTAAAATAATTTTTTAAAATGTTGTTAATTTTATAGATAATCTTAGATAACAAAATAATAATAACAATAATATTTTTTTATTAATTTTTAAAATATAACTGTAATGGATGTTATAATCTATTACAGTTATAATATTTTTTTGTTCTGAATTTTAACGTTAGTAAAAATTCAGAAATGATATACTCACTCTGAGTTGTTGAATTTTGACATCTTGAGTTTCAGCCATCTTGAGGAAACCTTTCAAATGGTAATCGTCCAGAAGCACGTAGACGGGGACTCCTCGTATAGAGGCATCCACAGCTTCTTTGAATATATCTACATCAGTGAACATGTCCATCGCAATGGCAATGACCTGCGGGGACAAAGTGAATAAATCATGATCAGTTCAACAACGTGCCAAAGACCAGAGCGCATTTGACCAGTTTACACTTGTGAAACCTGTGAATGACAGGTTTCACATTTATTATTAATGTTCATTGTTGAACATTAATGAACATTAATCCAAGTCTGGCGCATCCACATCCGAGTGGACGGGCCAGTACGTCATTCATTGTTGAACATTAATAATAAATGTGAGTCCGACAGCTAGAAACAGATCAAAAGCTCAAAGTGAAAAATGGTATCGTAAACGGAGACAGACTAAGCACATGCAGTGAACGTAACCAATATGGTTTTTACTGAGACTGATACAGAGAAGTGACGAATATCTGGGGATAAACATTTTTGTGTATATAATTAATATATTTATTGATCCCAAATCCATCTGTCACTCCTGGAACAGTTTTGCGGTTTTTCGAGCAGCCAGGTTAAAGGCTCTTCTCTCTCATTGCAAGTTCATCAAGAAAATGTGCAGTTTGAAAATATTAAATTTTTCGAAGAAGCAACATCATACTGTGTGTTCCAGTAGCATGTAATGAGCTCATTAATGCAATCAGTCCGACTATATCGTATGCTGTTTGGACTCGTTTTCTTTCCCTCGTTTAATTTCCTGTGTAGGAGGTTTATGTCCCTCAAGATGAACCATGAGAAGTGTTAGTCATTCTTAATTATGCATGCAGCATCCAAAAAAATGCAAACATTTATACAAATGTTATTCATCCCCCAAAAATAGAGAGACATTCCAGCTGTTCCAGTGTCCAGTGACGTATTTATCCGCATTTGGATTACTTTACACAGCACTGGTTTGTAATTATGTGGAAAAGACTAAGAGTTTTATAAGCTCTTTTTGAGCTGATATTTTACTCTCTTCAGATCTCCCTGTCAGTCTTTTGCCATGTAAGTAGGCGTAATTAAGTGCAGCAGTAACAAGGTTGCACAGATGCAGCAGAACATTAATTGTCTACTAACCACAATTTTAAGCTACGAAACTAGTCTATGATTCATCGTGACAATTTGAGAACTAACTGAGGCGTTAACTGTGTAATGGAGATGACTCTAATGTAGTGCTCGTAATGTTCCCACACTTTCTTGTCATGATGGTAAGTTGCAAAACCAGATTCTGACCTCAATAACCCATGCAGACACTCCCTAAACTGAAAATTGAGAGCAACAAAGGTCTGTGGACATGCCCTGATGGGGAAAGGTGCTTGCAAAATACTTTAGAAGAGCACAAACTAAACAAAATATCTGAGGTAATTTGCTGATCTGAGACAAAGCGTTATCCGTCTGAACACCACACATCAGCGCTCTGTCTTAGCACATCGATGCAGGTCGTTTGGATTACCTGTCTCGCATCCTGAATATTCTTCCGAATCACCTCTTTGATGGTGGGCTTGTTTTGTCTGGGTGGATTAAAGAGCAGATCTATATTTGTCTGCAGTGTTCCATGCATGACCTCCGGCCACCCCAGATCCAAGTCTGGCGCATCCACATCCGAGTGGACGGGCCAGTATGTCCCCGAGGATGACGTGTTGTCCGGTGGACCGCTGATATCCTCTGCATGGTTTTGAGGTGGGAGGTGTTCTGCGTTTTCAGTGATGAAGAGAAGCTCTTCCTCCGAGAGGAAGCTCCCAATACGTTCTCCCTTGAGGAACTCCTGGTAACTCTCTCTGCCGCCGCTGGCCAGGCGATCGATCGCCAGGCGGTATGTCTCCTTATAGTGGGGTGGGATGTAATCCTCTGATTTTAATTCTCCCCGCAAGGACGACAGCATGGATAACTCTGGAGACTCCATCGCCCCAGAGCGTGTCAGTAGGACCTGTCAGTTAATGGAAATCAATGAGATGATGTCAGAGGATCAGGGAACAAACATTGTAACATGCTGAGGGACTGGTTAAGCAAAATGAGGCAAAATAAACTGTATGCAAAGGTTATATTTAGGGCTTTCAAAGTTAACGCCTTATCTCAAATTAGTTTTAACACCACTGATTTCTTTAACGCATTAATGCAACTGCGATTTTTAGGTTAGCGGGCTCAGTCTTAAAGCCAGAGCAAATGTACTGGCATCATATGAAACTGTAAAACCTAAGGAATCCATTGGTACAAGAAAGTTCTTATTGTGAAAGGAATTTGAAGAATATTTATCAGAGTTCACCATCATTGTTGCAACACTGAGCACAGAAGCCAGCTTTGGGAAAACATGCAGTCTTATCTCACTTATCTCCCTTGACTCACTGTTTTGAACCTTTTTCAACCTTTATGCATCAAAGTTCTATTCCTCTACTCACTTTGCATTTTTATTTTTGCATGAATACATCTGGTATTTTCCTTACACTTTGTAGAAACTATATATGCATTCAGAAAATGTAAAAGCTTGGTGTCAACTAGGACTGTGTATTGGCAAGAATCTGGCGATATGAAACGTATCATGATACAGGGGTTTCCATTCAATATATTGCCATACTGTAAGCAAAGCGATATATTTTTTAATATATAATTCAAATAATGAAACTCTCATAGTATAAAGAACACACCATCATATGCATAAAATCTAAGTAAAAGAAGTAGGGCTCTCAAAGTTAATGCGATAACGCTTTAAGGTAAATTTGTTTTAACGCCACTAATTTCTTTAACCCGTGTTTTAAAGCTAGAGTGAAGATACTGGTATTATATGAAACTAGAAAACCTAAGGAATCCATTGGTACCAACCATGTTATACTAGATTGTCGCAAAGGAGGCTAAATACCGCTCCAAAATTATGCTAAATTTTGGTGAGGAAAAACTGGCATGGCCATTTTCAAAGCGTTCCCTTGACCTCTGACCTCCAGATATGTGAATGAAAATGGGTTCTATGGGTACCCACGAGTCTCCCCTTTACAGACACACTGACAGCTGTTGTTGCCTGTTGGGCTGCAGTTTGCCATGTTATGATTTGAGCATATTTTTAATGCTAAATGCAGTACCTGTGAGGGTTTCTGAACAATATCTGTCATTGTTTTGTGTTGTTAATTGATTTACAATAATAAATATATACATACATTTCCATAAAGCAGCATATTTGCCCACTCATTCATAAGAGTATTAAATACTTGACAAATATCCCTTTGAGGTACATTTTGAGGGGATATAAAATGTGATTAATTTGCGATTAGTACAACCTTGCTTCTGTTTTTCATGGTATGTAGTCTATGAAATACATTTGTAGTTCCAAGTAAAACTGAATCACAGACTTTAAAGTAGATAATGATAGGTTGCATTAGAACTGAATGGATAAATAGTTTACAAAATCTCAATAATCCAACTGATTCAAAGTTATTCAGGAACTACTTGTTAATGTGCACCTAGTTCCTTACTGGTTTCTCAGTAGCCAGTCAGGACCTTGTGTACCTTTTTGTAAAGGTAAATGTTTGTTATGCTTCTGCGCCGACGACAGTCGTGGCCGGAGGCATAAGAAACGTCAAAGAGGAACTGATTTGATTTGGTGGTCAAAGGTCACTGTGACATCACGTCCGGTCCATTCTTGTGAACGCGATATCTCAGGAACGCCTTGAGCAAATTTATTCAAATTTGTCAAAAACATCCATTTGGACTCAAGGAGGAAGCGATTAGAGTTTAGTGGTCAAAGGTCTCTGTGACCTCACAAATAACTCAAGAATTCACCTGCTAATTATAACAATTTCACAGAAATGTCTAACAGGATAAAATGATGAAGTGATGACATTTTGGACAGACACGGATGAAAACGGCCTCAAGGTATACAACCACGAGGCGGTAATTATAGTTTACGTTGGGATTGTGTGTACCACAGCAGTAAAGAGGCCCATGTTTTCCAATATGTTGAGTAATGCACACTTATTATTTCCATCTATAAGACATTCTTTAACAGTATCATACAGCACATTAAATGCCTGTTATTTCTATGGATTCAAAAATTTGCTTCCAACAAGCCACATCATGAAAATTGACTCATCATGATCAGACGCTGAACCTGTTCACAGTCTGGAGTTTAAGGATGACTAGCAGTGAATGCCCAAGGGAGAAATGTTTTTGCTGCACCTGTAATGCGCCTCAAACTTAAGGTGGGGTGAAACAAAAAAAAACTAAACGTCATATTTCTTCCACATTCATCAAAGATGTTTTTTGTCTATAATTCATAGACCAATAAAAAACTTTGTTACCATCTTTTAAATCATTTCTTGACAAAAAGAGGAATAAAATGTAGCATGTTTAACTGAATAAAAAAAAAACGTAAAAAAACATTCATAAGGGATTGAACCTGTTTTAAGATTTCATTTCACTACTTTTACAGTATAAAACACCTTGAAATGACATTCAATATGATAAATCCGACCTCCCTGGATGAAAGCAATCACACACTGACATTTTAAAGGTTCAAGTATTTCTCTTTAGTAGAGATGATATGTTATCTGTCATGTCTGATACATCTGAATGTCAAGAGAGCCGAGAAATAAGTTAAATCTGTGATTTTTTTAGCAGCTATACGGCTCAGACGCTGACATGGGAAAGTTTGCTTAACTTTTACTTTCAGGTGAGCTTCACTGCCGGCATTACAGTGGTACACAGTACAGCCGTTCCCTGTTGTTTTCTCAGGTATAGACTCTTTTCTAAGACCTTGTTGCTGTGATTATACAATCATACATTAACATTTTCAACTAAGTTTTAGAGGTTTGTTGCAGCGTATTTAATCATAATCCTACACTATACATCACAACCTCGTACAAAACAGCATATTTACTCACACATTTTTATCACAAACCACCCACTGTTCAGAGAATTCATTCAAGGTGCTAGATATTATTACTGACACGCTGCCTCTTGCTAGTCACAACTACATTATGTCATGCTCTACAGCGGTAACTTACATTTGGTTTGTGAACTTTGTGAGAATCCTCTTGACTGCTCCCCGAGTATCCCGCTTAGATTTGTATGTATGTTCAGCTTATGTTCAATATTTGGAGAGACTGCCAGCTGGAAGAAACAAAGACAAGGAGGTGTCTCAACATGATAAGCAGTCTGCATATGGAGGGTGTGGATTCCAGTTTTGACATGCAAATGGTTGGCTCGAAACCTGCTCACAGGCAGCCATAAACCTGTTTGAGACATTTAGCCACTCCCCTCCTTCCCTTCAGGGACAAAGTGCACGCTGACGAAAATCAAGATAATGACAGACACAAAAGAGGCTTTGATGGATTCTTCAGGGGTTAATGGCGCTGGACCTCATCAAGGTGTTCTGTTTAATGCTGTGAAATGTGTACAAACTGAGACAATAATGCATGATTTTACTTAATTTACAACATTCACTTGCTTTGTATCTTGAACCTGGTCACTTTAATCTTCAGATGTGGCTGAAATATCAGCATGGACCTATTCAAACTGTGGTAGGGACACATCTGTTTGGAGCAAAACAAGCACTTCTGATGTCCTTGTAAATGAAGGAAGGACTGGGATGGAAGGAGATTGAGTGGTGACATTCGGCCTTCTTCACCCTGGTCTGATCAGCTTTCACTAAGTTTCTTCAGAAACTGGCTCATTATGTAACAGGATTCTTCAGAAAAGCTGCAGACACCAACGTCATTTCACAAGAACTAGCAACAACATCAATATACCTTCAAGGCTATAACACAAACAGGTTCAGCGTGATATTGTTCAATGGCATTATCACAAACAAAATACCTTATTATTAAATTGATCTTCAAGACATTATTGCACAAAAAACATCCTGTGAGTAGCTTTTTCAGGGAGCCAAAAAGGACTAAACACAAGAGAAGTGTGTCACAATGTGTCACACACTATTTTAAAAGAATATTTACAGCACATGTATATTTGTGGCTTCATGAATATATTTGTGCAAAGTTTCATATGTTTTAGACGGAGTCAACTTTTTTCACTTTTATATTTGCCTTTGTCCTTGATTGTGCTCAGAAGCACATATTGTTATGGTAAACATTTCCACTGCGAACACTCAGACTGCACTCATACATTCATAACGCTGTGTGAAAGCAATCACAAGCAGACTCCTGCCCTTCAGGACACCCTTTTAAAGATTCATATACAAATTCACAATTCACATTCAGTCCTTCTTATTCAGGAAATATACAAAACTTTTTAAGAAGTTTACGTCAACTCTAAATGTTGTCACCATGCTTTCAGATTTAAATCATGAGATTAACGGAACAAATTAATCTAAAATATTTATAGTTATTTTTTAATCAGTACATTTTGGCCTTGCTCAAATAGTTCAGGCTGAAAAAAGTAATTTCTACATTTGCTATAATAAAAAATAAAGTTGAGAGCAGCACATATGTGATAAATTATTCAAGTGATTATTACTGGAGATGAGTTTTCTATTAGCCATTTCCTAATTCGGCTCTCAAAATTACATTTTGCAGCTTCAATTAACACTACCCCGTCAGGCACCGGTGTGACAGGAATAATGTTTTAACCTTCCGGTGGTGGAGAACCTTTAGTCATCCAAAGTATCTCCAGTATCTCCACCATCAGCCCCATAGCATTTCTCAGGTCAGCCCAAGTTTGTATGTAAACTACCCCGAGGCGCTAAATAACATTTGGTTAGATGACACCAGTCCTTCCTCTCTCTGTAGCATATACACACATGCACACACACACACACACACACTGACCTCACCACTATATGCCTGCACATGCAAATACACACTGTACAGGTGATATTCACAAAGACACATGACCCAGTCTGCAGCTCGAGTTTGAGAAAGAGCTGAAACATTCAGTTTAATCACTAACAACACTCAAAGGAATACTTTGACATTTCGGGAAATGTGTGCTTTCTTGCCGAGAGTTAGATGAGAAGATCAATTTAACTCATTTCTGTACGCTGCAAATGAAGCTAATGCCAGCAGCTGTCTATCTTAGCTTAGCATAAAGGCTGCATATAATAAAATCGTCGTACCAGAATCTCTAAAACTCATTAACATGTTTTATGTTGTTTGTTTAATCTGTACAAAAGTTTAAAAAAACAACAATTCAGCTACTCTGTTCCCTTTGGACAGAGCCAGGCTAACTGTTAATAAGCGTATTTCCAAAAATGTCAAACTATTCCTTCAAGCCTCCAGCAGAGTAATTTATACTAATAACAGGCTATCGTGTTTTAAAGGTGCTAAATACGGAATCGGGAGCATTTCTATTGCCTCTCAACGGCTCTCAACATGGCGACGGCAGCTCGCAGCTAATGGTGCTGCTATATTAATGCTCTGGATATCAAATTTAGCACCTTTAATTTAGCTAGGCCTACATAATGTGCTAAAATAGAGGAAACATTGATATATTGGTGCCTTCAAATGGGGTCGTGTTTCCCATGTTTCAGAGAAGAGTCTATATGAACCACAACCACAACCTTTCCAAGTGTAAAGTTTCGAAAGCTCCGAGTTCACGAGTTGTGACGCGTTTGTTTGATGTTGTTTGTTGAAAGACAATTAATAGATTAGCAATTCACTTGCGTATGTCTGTTCTTCTTTTTTTATCAATAATTAAATCTATCCGTGGCAAATGCACTTAATTTAATGAATGCCATTCTTGCCCATTCTTTTGTATCATAATGAGTATCGCTGAGATAAAGTCAGGAAATGAAATCCATCACCATTGTAATATATAATGTGATAATTAAGGCAAAAATACTTTAATGAGATTACATTTATTTGCTTTGATTTAATCGTATTCTTCTCTGTATCTTCCAAATTACTTATCTATATAGCAATGTTAATGCCTTCTATCACACAGTGCGTGATGTGTAACATGGATATGAAGATGCTTCCTTTCTTAAGACTGAAATACCTCTGGTTGTTGTGGCTACACCTGAAAAGAGCCATGAAGAACAAGATATGTGCTCCATTGTTTACTTGTGTCTTGAATCTGGGTGTGTGTAGATAAAGTCACATATGCATTACGTCACAGGGAGTTTCTTCTCCTGAAGTGGCCTCCGTGTGAGTCACCTTTTGTGACACCCGATTCCGTCTCCGTGCTGTCGTCATGCTCAGCTCCTCAGGCTGTTCTTGACTCCATCTGGCAAGTCCGAGCAAGTGACGTGCTGTTCTGTTTTATGAAGCGTTTCTAGTAAACTGAACGCAGGACTGACATTTTTGACAAACATCAGCATGACACTGATATGAGCATAAAATACGAAGGGGACGGATCAGTCTCATAGACATTTAATAGTCTTTTATCATGCCAACATGGCTTTGTGATCAAGTTCTTTTTGTGTCTGACAGTAAAATAACAATATATAATAATATAGTTTTCCTTTGAGAAATGTCCTACAGAGAAATGTCCTACAGAGATTGAGCAACACACTGAGAAGACACAGAATAATGATTATCATGTCACAGCCTATTCATACCTTCATCATACATCATTTAAATCAACCCTCCAGACGATTATGATGATAATGATTAAAATGTAAGCAAGATAATAGCATGTTCACACAAAAGGTGACATCAAAGGTGCCGGCTGATGTAAATTACAGGTTTAGCTGTACAGTAAATGCTGGATCTGAACGTCTCCGCTGAGGCGCACGTTTAAACACAGGAAGCAGAGCTGTTTAACCAGTTTATTACACATGCTTGATAACTTATTGTTTGGTGGTTTGTGTGATGAGAATTTCTGTCTGTAGAACGAGGAAGTAATAAATGTTGGGACGCCACAGCAATCATAATATTACTGCCATGCAAACATACAGGTGCACTCACTACTTGCCAAAATAAACTTACATAAAAAAATGTGAGCGGTCAGGCGTGCAGGTATGCTGCCCTACAAAGGCAAAATGCAGTTGGACATTATAACTTGTATGACTTTCTGACATTTGTTTTACCATATAAAAATATTATAGAGAAGTGTACTTGCTGTGAAAACAGCTTTTTAAATTTGCAGTAATTACAAATCGAACCTAAAACCATACTCACCAACCTTGAGACCTCAATAATACGGAGGATTTCAAAACCTTAGAGTTAAAAATGAGAGTTTCCGAGACTTTGTTTCCTGCATTGTGGTGGCTTTTAAAGAATGAAAATAACAAATAATAAGTACACTGCAACAACAGTTTTTGTTAAATAGGCCTACTTTTAATTCTCAGTAAAGAAAACTGAATAATTCTGAATAATCACTCTGTGGCACTCTGGTGTCAACTTGTGTGAATCTGGCATAAACTAATATTCATCAGTTTTTATTCATTCATTCTCTCACCATTTCCCTCTCCATCTCTCACTCACTAAAGGCCCTTTCAGGCACAATACATCAACGGCACCACTGCGCTCTCAAACCTGTTATTTCCAATTACTTGCGCCGCGCCACGAATGCTTTGCTGCGATGCTGTGATGTGTGGCGAGGACAGCTCAAACTGCTCTAACTGTCCTTTGTGAAGCTCTAGTGCCGTCCGGGTGGAAACAGTAGGACTTACACGCTGCACAGCAGCAGAAATATGTTGAGATAACGAAAAGGAAAAAAACGTGTGAAAATTTGTCATAAATCGGGAGAATTCGTGACCCCGGGAGGAAAGCGTGAGAAGGCAATGAAAAACGGGAATCTCCTGGAGGGTTGGCATGTATGGCCTAAAACCAAGCCAATAAAGTAAGAGGGCTAGTTGTTAGCTGTAAATGAACTGACATTTTGGATATTCAGCATAATTAACTAAGTCAATAGCTAAATCAATTCATGATGATAAAGAAAATTACTTTACACAATTTGGCTAAGTTAAAATCTCTTTCATGCACCACAATCTTCACTAAAGAACTACATAATGACATCTGGCTGCACTCATCTAAGTACTTTTTGAAAATCTGTTCATATAGTTTTGGAAGTTGGAAAAACTTATTCTTGGTTTTCTCTCAGTCAGAATGGTGCTATCTTTTTTTTTTTTAAGTTTTATATTGGCAGCCAGAGGATTTACAGAAGACAACTTCACCTCACGCCTGTTTTGACAATTATGCATCACAACAAAATCAAGTGCTTATAGGAAAGAAACGAACAAGTGAGCAAAAAAACAACGACAGCTAAAAAAACATCCAGGTTCATATTCATTTCCATTGGATTAATCATCAAGACATCCATCCAGCTCTATTATCCGAGGGAATCTTTTACTTTACTTTTACACTTTGATCAATTGGATCATAAATAAATAAAATAAACACAAAATAATAATTAAAAATAAATTAAATAATAACGATGGAAGTATGAAAAATTATACTTTTACTTGTTATTTGCTTTACCCAACATAAAAAAAAACCCATAATAAAATGTACTTCTTGCCATATTTTGCAGGCATCCATTGCTGGTACCAAGCAGAACAGCACAAGATAACTGGGGGGAATGGTAACATTTAAGTTATGCACATTTGTCTCACATAAAGTCTTAGGAATATGTCACTTTCTCAAGTTGTGGCTTTTTTAAATGCAGCCAGCAGAATCGTCATAAGGTTTCTGTCTTTGGAGCTTCTCCTTTGTGGGATATTGCATAATAGTTTTAGTGTTGTATTCAGAGTTATGGGCGGATATAAAAATGTAATTATCTAGGTTTGCCAAATTAATATCTTTTATGATTGTTCTAAAGCAGTCAGACAGCGTTAGCGGCTCATGCTGTCAGACTACATTGTCCTCCAGCTGGGAACACTTGTTAGAGAGCAGAACATGAAAGCAACCTGCTGTCACACTAACTCACACAGCAAAGCCATCGTTATGTGGCTGTGCGCCCACAGCTTCTCTATGTGAGTTAGACTCAGTCCATCAGCACTGCAGTTATTCACACTTTCAGGGGGTTCAGTGTCTATGTAAGGTTGTAGGACGTGTTGATGACCATGTGAAGGGAAAAATGGTTGTATCTGTTTAAATAGTAAATGGACTGCATTTATATAGCGCTATTCTAGTCTAAGCGACCACTCAAAGCGCTTCACAACACTGGTGGCAAAGGCTACCATACAAGGTGCCACCTGCTCATCAGGAGCGATAAACATTCACATGCGCCAATGGCACAGCTATTAGGAGAAATGTTGTGGTTCAGTATCTTAAGGCCGGCTCACACTAAAAGATTTTTCAAATCTTAACAGATAGAGACACCACACGTAACGACATGATATAATAGAAACAGTTTAGTTCCTGTAGTGTGTGTTGAGCAACGATTTGGCCAAAGCAGCACATCACACACTAACAGAAGAGTCCAGACTAAAAAAACAAATCTCTCACGATCAAACATGACTTAATGTAAACAAGCATTGTGGACGACAGGCAGGAAGAATTAGCGATGTTAGTTTTGCACTATTTGTTTTGAAAATTGACAAAGGATGGATGGATGAAGTCATTGAGACATGTTAAATAAACACTTGCATTGTTGCCACAAATCAACAACATGGTCCTCCATTTCCGAGGTCCATCTTACTATTACTTTATGCTTCGTGTTCTGCATTAGCTCATGCATTAACCGCGAGCACCATGACGGCAATGGTTGTCCTTCTGCTTCAGTCAACTTGGTTCTCAATTGGTTATCGTTCTTTCCCAGGTGACTGCGTCATCGGCTGTCCTCGGGGTTCCCCACACACAACAGGATATCCGATCATAAATACTGAACATGTTGAGATCGGTCCGGACAGGATGGGCTTCCAAGCTGATCCGGGGATGTAAAAAACACTCTTAAAGATGAAGTAGGTGAGATTGGAGCAAATATGATTAAAAAAAAGTTATTTTTATAAAACGGTCGCCATACCGTGACAGTAGTACATGAAACAGGTAACCTGAAAAAAATCATGTGCCTCTGTGTTCTCCGGTGCTCCTAACGAGAGCCGGCTGTCAATCACTCTGACCAAATGGTAAAACTAGGCAGCGCTGATCAAATATGAATCAATATTATGTTACGTTAATGCCTATTTCTCTCCTCAAATGTTTTCAGAATCATCTTGTAGTGTACTGTTTAGCTGTAAAATGAGAAAGTTTGTGACGCGGCCACAATTGTAAAATCTGGTGAAGGAACACCAAGTGCCGGTCACATGACCGGAGCACAGCCAATAGAAACGATCTCTCTCAATGAAATGACCTGTGATCGACCAAAGTCTCCTGTCATGGGCTCGATTTTTTAAAGCCTGAAAACAGAGCCATGATGAGATGCAGAAGTCTAGTTATCTCTCAGAACACTTGAATAACAATATGCTGAAAGGTTATTATGGAATTGTTGCCCAATAATGCCAAAAATATACTGCCTACTGCCACTTTAACGTACCTCACACCACAGGAATATCTGGAGAGATAATCTTTAGAACCATCAAAAAATCAGGGCTTTGCTGACCATTGTCAGAAGGGGGAGTCGGGCCCAAAATCGTCTTGATTCTCGTGTAGTGTGTACCCTGCATTACCCAAGGACAGTTCGACATGTAGACTGCAGGGGCCAGGGAACAAACCCACCGACCTTCTGATTAGTGGACGCCACATTTGAAGGCGGGATGAGAAGCCTGCTGCTAGCTTCCTCCTGTTGCATCTCAACTCTTCCCTTATCTCTCATCATCTCAAGACTACCTGAAGCAACATACCCCCACCAATGCAGCCCATTGCAATTTTTTGAAACACAAGACTGTTTTTGGTCTGAAGGCCCGCTGAGGGAACACACATTATAACAATCCCCCCTCAAAGGCATTCATGGTGCAAAGCTTGTCGGATTGTTTGTTTCAGAAAGGCAATGTAGGTGGAGCTCAGACCGTGTTGGACAGTACAAACACTTTATTTGAAGCATAATGAGGCTTTTACTCCCCCCAGATCCCAACCCCTTCCGTGCAGGCACTCCAGCCAGCTGGTCGGAGTAGCCGCTACAGCGACAAGGACATGAACCCTCACTGGCTTCCTACATGTTAACACTGGGCGTTGTGCTCGTTAATATGCACCAAAACAGCTTGGATGCCAGAGGTCTTTCATATCTTCCTCCATTAGAATATGGGCCCCTATAGACGCTTCTCTCCAGCCATCACCCTGCTGGGTTCAGTTAGCATATTAATAACTTTTTTTTTTTATAAAAGTCATACTTTGAAAAATGTCTCTTGCATCTCAATTAAAAGGCTTACTTTATCCAGCAGTTTTCTGTCAGTTATGTCATGCAGAGCAGTGGCATTAATCATGGATTTAGAAACTAGCACTTGCCTTATGATGGTGGATGCTAACGAACCATCTATCATAAGGCATCAAACACTCTGGTGTAAATATACCTCCGGTGACAATCATTAAGGATAACTATATAGAAATAGCAAATCTTCTCGCTGATGGCCTCGCTTACTTATGTACTGTAGGTCATATAGGGGCATCAGTATTAAATTGAGACTGTTTCATTACCTGTTAAAAGTTCCTCACAGTAACTTTAAGTATTGAATACTATTTTCTTTTTTGCAATCTTGATCAATTCAATGTCTGACACACTTTGCCTTCATTTTATCTGGAGGAATTGAGGGAGAAAAACAATAAAGGAACAGTACGCACATAATGGACTTGCAAAAGTGTAAAACTGTTTTAAAAATACTTTCGAGCTGAGGATGCACCAAGCCGACATCAAATAACTAGCAGCAACAAAGGATACACAAGCTGTTTTTATGATGCGTACATTAAATAAAGTGGAGTTTGCCGACCATTTTCACACCACTCTCACTCACCACTTCGTTCAGCTGGCCATGTCGCTGTGAAAATATCCGTGTATTGGAACGATCAGATGAGATGAAGATGAAAAAAATGAGGAGAACCTTTTGTGTTTTTCCTCTTGACTTTACTCGTTGGCGTGTCAGGGTCACATTTGATTTACTCAGCGGTATTTGTTCAGAATATAGGCTGTAAGTAAGAATCAGCCTTTAAAATGCTAATGACAGTGTAGAAAGGAAAAGCAGAGCTCAGATGGAATAACAACTAAAGAGTTAACAGAAAGTGAGTGCTACGACTCATATATAACTCTTTTACATACAATAAACTCAAACAGAGTAAAAGCAAACAAACCCAATGCTCTTATGATGCATTCATGAAAGCCTTGAAACGCGGGCCTGTCGTGTTTTCAAACAATTCAAAGTTAAATGCACAATTTCAGAAATATATAGACACCAATTAACAGCCAGTCCAGCCAATTTTTACTAATTCGTATTAATTCCAACTAATACTGGATTGATGGTATCTTAAAAGTGATGCTGTCTACATTTATGGAAATATGAACTGCAGGTAGTTGCAACAAATAATGTGCATTTATGTATCAGTATTACATTTAAATTTTCTTTTTTATCAGCCACTTCCAAAATGTTGGTAACTTGTGAGCACCTCAAACCTCATATGTCAAAAAGCCCAAATCACTTCAAACAGTAAAAGATGTAAAACCAGACATATAATATACTGTAAGCCTCAGAAACAAAATAACTAAAAATATCTTTAATCTTAAATATCGTTTCTTAATAATCTTCCGAAGATGATTACATATTTGACTGCCTGATGACTTTACTGTAGGTGTGGAAACAAATCAAAGTCCTACTGTCCCATAATTATGACTTTGTATCATGTAATTATGAGATCTTTATCTCTTAATAATGGGAAAACACCTTTGAATTGTATTTTCGTTGATGAGGACATGGGTTTTTTTGGTATTAGTGAAAACACTAATTAAATAAAGGAAGTAAGTGATGTGTTCACAAAACATGAGTGTCTGTATTTGGGTTTCCATGTGTTTCCATGGATGAGACATACCCACAATGCAGTTGAAATTATTTGATCAAATTAAGAAATATCTCATTTCCTGTCTCTCTGTTAATACAGCTTAATTATGGACAAAATGAAAATTCAACAATACATTGATCATTTTAATTTCCTCGTTCGAAAATGGATCACGACTCATATATAATAGTATAATACTTAATAAAACCCAACAATGTCCAGGATCTACCCTTTGATGGCTACGTCAGTTAATTAATGAAAGTCTAGTTTGTTGCTACTGTGTTGAAAACTGCACCCACAAAGAGCTTTCTGTCCAAACCTTTAGGCCATTTCTATGTTAAGTAAAACAATTATAATGTTTTTTTCTTTACAAAGACACTAAAGAATCAATACTGGACTTCTTCTTACCAGTTAAAAATAGATATCACAAATTATAGATAATTTAATGCTCTGTTGAAAGTCAGTTCTAGCCTTTTTTTGGGGCTATTTTTCTTCTTTTTTTATCTTGAATGTCCAGCTAAACTAACTTTGCATGCATGCACAATTAAAGATATATTTATTAAAAAAAAAAAGAATGTCAATCCTTCATTATCGGCCTTCCCAATTGCACATAAACATCACTGATAAGAGGACAGAAACAAACAAACTTTGCAAAAGTTCCACTCACCATTTCATACTAATGCTACATTCAAGGACAATGTAAAGAGTCAAGATGAAACACGAGTGTCCTGCTATCTGCTTGTCTAATTTCTGAAGAGTTCAAGTGAGATTTTTCTTTAAAAAGCTCTGGAAATATTTGGAAATAAAGTTTACTTGAAGTTTATACTTTGTTAACATCAACAGCACCTTGTGTGTCTTTTTCTTGCTTTTGGAGGATATGATGAATGCACACTGTGACAGCTGAATCCATATTTTTGCCACAAATGTGACACTTTTTTGTCACCCCTAATGTGAATCAATTGAGCCACAAACCAAAGAAAGTTGTCTCCCCCAGCTTTAACAATAAACATATTTGGTTGAACAGAATTAAAGCCAAAGACATTTGCCCTCTTGTAATATTCCGTAAAGGATGTCAAGTAAGATTCCGACAATTATAGTAAATAAAACATGCTTTTGGTTTTGTTTTTTGTCTTTGAACAAGGGTATATATTTTTCACAATTTGTGTCTGTCATTCTGTTTGCACCAAATTAAACACTATTGATATTTTGGACATCTGTTTTGATGAAGTGACGTACAATAACCCAGTAAAAGCCTGTGATTGATTGTTGAAGGTTGGGGATAATGCACCAGAGTCTCCTGCTGTCAGGATGTTCGGTCATTATGTGTCCCACTGCCTCCCATGATGATGCTCTGTAGGGAGTTGGGACACGTGGAAGTTGAAGTTGTGTGAGGATAATAAAGCTCAAGCAGCATCCAATGAACAAAATCATGGATCATCTTTCATATTTAGGGGTTTACTGACACTTCTGAATTGCTTAATATGCAATAATTGGTATTGCATTAGTCAGTTGCGGCCACATTCTTTGTTTTTATGACATATTTTAAACAAGAAACAGGATTAACTAACATTATACATTTAAGGGAGGTGACAATTAACTGTTTGCTAAACCTCTATCCCGAACAGTGATTTGGTGCCTTTAAATGGGGTCGTGTTTACCGTGTTCACGAGAAGAGTCCATATGAGCTCCTCCCTCTTGTGGTATTCTCGACCTCGTAAGTGGAAAGTTTCTGAAAGCTCAGAGTTTAAGACTTGTGATGTGTTTGTTGATGTCGTCAGAAATGGCGGAGGCCTTGGAAGTTAATTTTTCGGTGCGCAATAAATTAATATATTGTCATTTTAGTCATATATTGTAATTCTTCGTGATTTTCTAATATGTCTGAGGAAAATGTTGATATTCCCAACGGCCTCATCTTTTTCCTCTGTCATTATGACTTTACATTTATTGCATTATGTTACCCACTTGCTAGCTTGCTAAATTGTTAGCCTTTGTGGCTTCTGGATGCTGACAGTAACGATAATATTGACGTTGGTTAGCAGCGATGTTCTCACGACTTAACCACTTGAACGCCAAGCATATCGTGTACACGACTTCCCATGTTGTAAACACGAGCTCACGAGTTACAATTGAAGGCACCATAAGACTCCAGTCTGGTTTACAGAGTCGCTAAACTCTATCATTCCTATTTTTTGAAAGACAATTAATAGACTAGCAATTCACTTGTGCATGTCTGTTGTTCTTCTTTTTTATCAGTAATTAAATCTATCCATGGCAAATGCACTTAATTTAATGAATGGCAGTGATAGGCCTATATGAAAACATGTTGTAAACATGAGCTCACAAGTTCATTTTGCACCAAAAGTCCAAAAATTGCTTTGCAACTGTAACGACAGGCCTGCCGGGCTTTGGATTACTCCACATGCTGAAGTGGTGCATGGAGCTGTGGTAAAAGTGATACTCTGCATCTAAAGAGTTTGGAAAGTGGTGTATTTGTTACTACCTTTTAAAAAACAAAAACCCAAGAGCAAAAGTGTAAGGATTGAGTTTAACAGTGTGTTTAACTGCTCTGAAATGTAAAAAATGCTGTGAAAAAGGTTAATTATGACACTTAGTAGTAGCTGTTTCCAAATCATCACAGAACATTAGATGTTTACCCTTTTCATACACACATTTAAACAACCAGATGAGCAAATTACTTGGATGTTTTTATAGATTTGAGTAAAGATATTGATTCAATTTGGCAGCAAGATGTTTTCACATCAACACAGGGGGCAAAATGCTTTATAAAGAGATGACGAGTGGGTGCACACTAAACATAATTGCAGCATTCAGTGTTAGTTGTGGATACCTTGTGGGTAGATTTCAATCTACCGCCCTTGATCTGCACAACACTGACAAGTGCTTGAGAAACACATCATGTACACCTGTAAAGTCAAATGCAATTCAATACAAAAGCCGTGCAACAAACCCAATCTTTTGTTCACATGTGTCAGAGAGCAGTTGGTTATGGTCGTGTTTTGAACCACTTTAATACATAAATATATAAAAGTCATATGTTTAAATTCCATTGAAATTCTGCAGAAACAAACTATCCTCCCTTTTACTTTAAGATCCTTTTTTATAAAATATAGAATGTGTCATCTCTATCAGACTGCCCACAGCTCCATTAATACACCAGAAACACAAAAGCACACTTGAGAAAAAGTACTCTTTGCATAAGCCTTGTCAGTAGTCACCTGAGGATACACAGCGCCTGTACCGTTTAAATCAAACTCCTTTGTTAAACCTGAAACTAATGACTTCAAATTGAATGTACTGGGGAAATTAAATCCAATAAAAGCTAAGGTGCTACTCACTGTTAAATGAAAAATTACACTCACTGTAGCAAACATATTGAGTGTATATTTAACACAGATGCAACGTGAGAACATCTGCTGAAAAGACGGCATTTAATGTTTTCTTTGATTATCCAAAATATAACAGAAGCATCAGATTAAACATGCAGTGTCTTTCTCATTTTCAAAATTGTTTCTGACACCCAGCTACAGAGAGAAATTACCTAACCTGACGGAAATATTTCACTGCTACACAACTAAAGACCAAAGCTCAGTATATCTCTGTGTTTGGTGTGAGATTCGGGGGATACAAGAGGACAGGCGAGTACGTAGAAGGTACTACAGTAAGACCTGGAAGAATAAACAGGTGTGCTAGTGGGCGGTATTCAGGTAATAAAAGGCGGGTATAAGGGTCTTTACCAGGCTGCTCTTGTAAAGAACTGGTTTAAGGTAATTATAGTAATAGGATAAGCTGAGAGAATAATAATCTTCCAGGTGAAAGTGACTCACTTAACAGTAGATGAAAATCCTAATGGCTGGACAGGTTTTCTCCTGAGGGGTTTCTAAGACTACATTTTTAATTTTTAAAACACTGTTTTCTTCTGGCAACACTTAAACGATGGAAAGCTGTTAAAATGGATGGTGGGTGTACAAAGTGCAGTACTTTGACACAGATGCTGGGGTTCGGGCACAAAGACCACGCCTCAAACACATCCCACTTCTGCACAAAAAATATTTAAGTACACCTGATCTGTTCACTTCCCCTTTGACTCAGTTTTCAAATCCCTCCAGCCCAAACCTCTTTCTCTTTTCTCTCTCTCTCTCGTTTGAATAGAGGAACCACTGCTGGGGGCTCTGCAAACATCAGAGCTCGCAAGACACCGCTCCCCCACACAGAGTCTCCACTCCCCCGGTTTCCTCTTGCCTCCTGACAACACCGGTACAACATCCTCCATCTGTCCGTCCAGGACCCTGATTCACCCTGATGATTTTTTATAAAACGGTCACTATATTCTGACAGTAGTGCATGAGACAGGTAATCTAAAAAAAAAAAAAAATCATGTGCCTCTGTGTCCTCCGGTGCTCCTAATGGCATCTACAAGATTTCACAGACCGGAGGAAGCTGATCTGGAGCCTTTGCCGTCTCTGAGCAGCTGTCAATCACTCGCGTACTCCGATCAAACGGTCAAACTAGGCAGCGCTGATCAAATATGAATTAATATTCTGTTACTGTAATGCATATATCTCGCCTCAAATGTTTTCAGAATCATCTTGTAGAGTACTATTTAGCTGTAAAATGGAAAAGTTTGTGACCTGGCCGCCATGGTGAGATCAGTTGAGGAAATACCAAGCACCGCCCACTAGGCGAAGCAAACTTTCTAATTTTACAGCTAAACAGTACACTACAAGATGTTTCTGAAAACATTTGAGGAGAGAAATAGGCATTACAGTAACAGAATATTCATTCTGTTACTGTAATGCACTAACACTGTCTAGTTTGACTGTTTTGATCGGAGTTTGTGAGTGACTGACAGCTGCCTCTGCTGAATGAACAGCCAATAGGAACGCTCTCTCTCTGAAATGACCTGTGATTGGCCAAAGTCTCTCGTCACGGCCTAAAAGCCTGAAAACAGAGCCATGAGGAGGTGCAGAAGTCTAGTTTTCTCTCAGAACACTTGGATTACAATATGCTGAAAGGTTATTATGGATTTTTTCCCAATGATGCCAAAAATATTCTGCCTACTGCAGGTTTAACTATTGAAAACCCACATCGTTATTGCCGTGGTCTTTGTTAGTGAATCATGCTTTAGTTGCTTCGAGCAGATGTTGTAGGAAAACAAATGAAAAACGTCAGTAAACATTTCACTGATACATTCAGCATTAACAGATAATTGTATTGACAATGTTACCTCATTATGTTGATATTAAAACAATAATACAGGAGTTATTATGTTTCCTACAAAATGTATTTGTATTTGCGTAATATGGGAGACAGATATTGTGCCAAATTGCACCACTCACAGGTTGTGGTACTTTCCCTGGTGACACACTGTGCTGCCTCCTCTACCTGTCTTCTCGCCCTTCAGTCTCTCAAGCTAACAAGCTGATAAATGTATGCATTTATTTATTTATTGTTAATAAATATCACTTAACATCGCTTGAACTGCCTGACTGTATGTATTTCATCAAAGTGAATGTACCTGTTGTAAAGTTTGTTAGACATTGTTAGAGGTTGCTGTCTCACACTATGTTCTGTTTGACTGTTAGTATAGTATTCAATATAAAAGATTCATAAGAATAACATATAAGTCACCGTGTCCCCACTTCAGTTATAAATAATATATGTGAACCACGTACCAGTTACAGCCTGTGTAGTTGTCTATTGAGTGCAATGAGTATTCATGAACACTTGCTATGATTGCAGTGCATTGACATTGTGGACCTTGTTGTGAAGGTTAAGACACTCATGATGCTCTACAACAAACAAGTTACAAGTTTGTCCACAGTGTTGTCTTAGTTAATATTTCATACAGCATATTGACATTCATGAGCAATGTGTGAATCAACAGAGGGTTGGTGTTATAAGCTATGCCTACACATTATAGGTTATTACTACAATCTTTATTTTGTGGCTGTGTGAGCACTTGGGTACACATTTATTTTCGTTTTTTATTTTTATTTTATTTGATTAAACTGTAGAAAAAGTTCCTTGTGCAGGTTTAACCTATTTTATTATTGGTGGTAATGATATTACTTATCAGCTGCTTCTACATAAAAAGATAAGATTGATCAAACAATCGATTAATCAAAGATGAATATTTAGTCTGTGCCTCTTTTATCAGGCATCATGCCATGGATGTTTCCTCGCTCTCCGCTGCTGCCATTCTAGACTAAGTTACGCTGTTCATCAACTGTGATGATATTGTTTGTGCCCACTCTATGCAGGTTCTTAATGATGGATGGAGCTCCGTCTCACAGCAGGTTATGCGGCACAGAGCCAAACATGTTAGCGGGCAGCAACAGCACCACATGGAGACCTCTTTTCCTCTCTTTGCTGATTGGATTTGCTGCCAAATCGTGCTTGTGTTGTCTCAGAGCAGCATGTGTTTCGCACTCCACTGGCTCCACTGTTCTCCACTGATAACAGCTGGTCGGTCTGACATGATTCTTGACATATTTCACCATAAATTACAATGAAATCATCATG
Source organism: Sebastiscus tertius (assembly GCA_916701665.1). Lineage (NCBI taxonomy): Eukaryota > Metazoa > Chordata > Actinopteri > Perciformes > Sebastidae > Sebastiscus > Sebastiscus tertius. Next base: position 41,224 of record CAKAOH010041464.1, read on the forward strand.
ATGATAAAAGTCCTGTAAGGTCTTTCAGAAAATGTAGGAATAAAAACTGGTGCAGATTGTGGGGGCTTCACTCACTGAATTATTACCATTATTCTCTTAATGCAATTTCACGGCATTCATTTGTTTCCTTCACCGTGGATGTGTGTCTTACAAGCTTAATGGGTAGCCTGTTTGCAGACGTCTCTGGTTTTGTGTTGGAGGGACACACATCTTTGTCATTGGCAATGTCTTTGTTCAACAATCCTATTCATGTGTGCTTGCCATTTATGTGGAAAATCGTGGTAATTTGTTGAAATTACATATTCACTTTGGTAAAGCACACAAAGGAAACTGGCATCTAAATCACATTGTTACAATCTATTGAAGGAATCAAGTTGAACTTTCTGCATTCAATCAGAATAAAAACTCAATAAAATGTCATAATCTCAATGGCTGAGTACTCCTTTATGTTTAAAGAAAATCAAGTTTGTTAGTCAAAGTCTTGAGCAATTTTCCTCATCTTGTAAAATCAAATTGGAAAGTCGTGATATAATCACCACATCCACATAACCACACTCTCAATACTTCATGGCTCTGGGTGTACAATCTATCTATCTTATGTTGATTTCCCATGTGAATAGATGATAAAACCTACTAGTGGGTGTAGTAGGCCCCTACTGACCCACATCTGTGGGGCTTATAGCGACTGATGACGGCTATTTAGTAGCCTAACAACAGTCTTATTGGCTGATTTGATCATGTGACGAGGTGATACGATATACAGTAGTTTAGGTAAGAGCACCGGGCTTTGAAGCAAATTTTCGTAGTGGCCAAACGGTGGAATTACAACTACCGTGTCCGGCACATGTTGCTAAGCTTGCTGGTTTAACTGGTTTGCATTGCACAGCATATGTGTGCTCGTCTAACTAATGCGTGGTGAGAGCTGTATTGCAACATTACCCTGCTATGGCTCGGTATTTACCGTCAGTGTACGAGCTACTTGATTGTGATGGATAGGCTAATAGAGCAGCAGTCAGACAGCAGACAGACCACCAGACCAGAGAGATTGATGCTAAATCACTGGCTTCACACTTCAACATTGAGTCCAGGCCAAAAAAGTTGGTCAAAGTAGAAGTGGCATTTCACTCTACTTCTCTACTCTGCACCACAATACCAAAGCTAATCTTTCCCTCTGCATTACCGTACACTGGCCTTGGTGCATTGAAATGGGTTTGTATACATAGAGTGCTATCTTGTTTTTTCATTCATCTGTCCTCACAAGAGTTTCTGCAATCTGCACTACTTTCTTCATGTCGGTTGGCAGGACACTGATATCCTTCTGTCTCGCTGGCTGTTGCATTCCTCCACAGCTTTCCAAGATCCAAACAATTTTTAGCAGTCACCTAGGTGCTCATGGGTACTGTCAGTGGTATCTGGCTGGTTGCCTTTTCCTGCTTCTCTACATTCACATCACTCAATGTGTCTCCTGGTTTATTCATAGGAATGGATGTTTCTACACATATTTGATCTTTACTTCTTTCCTCTGCCGCCTCATCCCTCTCTAACTTCACATTTTTTTGCCACACCGGCAGTGTCTCGACAACTTGCCGATTGGATGTATTGCCATCAAATTTGGTGCACATATTCATGCTGCCCAGAGGAATCATAATAACTTCCCCGACTTCCTCGAGTGCCACAATGAGGATAGAATTTCTGGTTTTAAATGAAATGTCTCGACAACTGTTTGATCCATACCTGTAGTTTGGTACAGACATTCATGTCCCCCTCAGGTTGTATTGTGCTCATGTAACCAGAGTAGTTTAAGACTAGATAGCAGGTATGTATTATGCATAGACTGTAAGCCTATAGCTATAATAAGTGGATGTAGCCATCGTGACATCCCCTATTGGTTTGTGGATTGCCATTTTGAAGCCTCAAGTTTGGCATTTAAACAAAGTCTCTGTTGTACACATCACATTTACTCTAGATTTGTTTTTTTGTGAACCCCCAACCTGAAAGTTCAAACTGCGCCTATAGGGGATTAACCCGGGTTGACTGGCTTGGTTTGAATTTACAAAAAGAGGGTTGAACATGGGTCAGATAACCCTGGTCATTGGTGTGAAAGAGGTATATGATAAGTCAAAGGCCCTGTTCACACCTGGTATTAACATGCGTCCTCAGTGATCAGATCACAAGTGGACAGCTCTAAGTACAGGTGTGAACACACTCAAAACGCATGGAGGACGCATTGAGATCGGATCTTTCAGACCACATTCAGAGGTGGTCTGGGCCACAGATGACCACATTCTTTTAGCAGTGTGTACGCGAATGCGTCCTGGGCCACATTAAGGACTCATCTGATATCCAGCTGGGATCCGCGGAATCACCGCGCCCCTCAGGTGAATAAACAGGCAGACACGGGCCTCTGTGCTCCACTGTATGTAGACTAGGTCCCCGGGGACCGCCGGGACAATCAGCTTTTATTTTGATGTTAATACAATGTACCAGAAAAAACTAATATGTAGGATATTACTACTGATGGTCATGTAAATATAATAGAGCCATGTTCATTTACATATGGGGTGGGGAAGTGAGATCAGATCAAAAGTAGTCGCTGAAGACGCATGCAGAGACACATTTTAATGCCAGGTGAGAACAGACGTACTTAAAGCTGTCCACTTGTAATCGGATCACTGAGGACGCATGTTAATACCAGGTGTGAACAGGGCCATAATATCTGCTGTGAAAAAGCCTATTGCACTTCTTTTTGCAACCAGATGAGTCACCCCCTGCTGGCTAACACAAAGAAAGCAGGTTTAAGGCATTCAGACCTGGATGTTGCCCACTGGTATTATGTTACTGTCCCTTTAAATAGGTGTCACGCTCTGCTTCAGCGTGCAGAAAACCAGTTGGGAGTGTCAACCTGTCTCTTATCACACAATCTTTTCTTTTCCTACAGTCTGTGATTCAGTCCCATAGGAGCTCTGAAAGGTACAATTAATTTAAATATACTCGATACTCGATAAATATAAATTGTGAGTTGAAGTTTAACACTGAACAAGAGTTGATGGAGGAGCTACATCTACAACCCTGAGATGTTTAGAGCTGAAGGTGAGTTAATGGATGTCTATATGGCCTAATGGTTGTAGCTCAATATCTGTTAGTTTAGCATGCTAGTTATTACATTAGCAGATAATTCATGCTGTTTTACTTCTACCTAAACTAGTTGGGATAATATTGAGGAGGATAAATCATGAGCATGTGGTAATGTTGCTAATTGGGTAATGTGCTGTGCGTGATAATGGTTGCTAACTAGCTAATCAGACAAATTACAGCTAATCCCTCATTCAACCTAGATTAGAGATTATTGCTATTTAGATACGCTGCACTATCTTTATAGTGACAGGTGTCACTTTGGTTTGTTTACCAATTCAATTTGTCCAATAATTTGGTTTATGACTTGGAAAATGTATCTTTTGGTCATTCGATTTTCTTTTCACAAATTAAAAAACAAAAAATTAAAGGTTATTTGATTTTCGTTATAAAGTACAAAAATTAAAATTGAAATACAAGGCGTTTTTCTTTATCAGGGTCAAAAAGGGATGAATTAAACTTCAAAAACGTGTTGATTTTCATTATCTATTTCTAAAAACAAAAAATAAAATCACTAGAAGACAGAAACGAATAAAAACACCCCGTTTTTTTCATCTTCTGCGACCGGAAGTTGTCCTTTTACAAAGTAAGAGCGCAGTATGATGACGGTGCTATATGAGAGGAAAATGTGCTGCTGTGTAACTGAAGGTGATGGACATGGATCGGTACATAGTTTTTAGAAACAATAAAAGAGTGTGTCTCTTATAAACCAAAGTACTGGACTCCCCGGTATGACTGCACAATTAATTTAATATTAATCGGGATCACGATTATGGCTTTGCACAATTAAATGAACATAATCAATTGCAATATTAACGTTTAAAATGTGTGAAAACACCGCTGCAAAATCAATAAATAAATCAAAATACTCGTAAATTACTTGTTTCACCCAATAAGAATCTTATTTTAAGTCTTATTTTGATGCAAAGAATTGTACATTAGCACAACATGGAAGTGAACGCATAAAGCGGTGTTCTGTTTATTTAAAGTTGAAAGGTGTAAAAAAAAGAAATTTGTCCTAAAATCAATGAATAATCGTGATCTCAATATTGATACAAAATAATCATAATTATCATTTTGGACATAATCATGTTTGCCTGTTTAATTATTTTAAAAATTCATAAACTTTCATAAAAGTAGTGCCAAACTTCACAAGAGCATCTTAATCCCTTTATTGTTCCATTGCATTACAGAGATGTAGACCTACACTACAGTATGACTCAGCACCCACATAAAATAAAGACTATAAGCACATGATATCCCACTGTGTGTCCTCAACCTCCAGAAGGAAATTTTGAGTGTGGCTGCTGTGCTTTATGTTCAAACACTATCAACACAAAAACATTCCTCCATCTACATAGAGGACAACAAACAAAAATAGGTTTAGATGTATGTGGGATGTTACTGCAGACAACACACACAAGGGACACACCCATAAAGGACACACACATATTCTCGAGTTCTTTCAGTAACAAACGATAATTTCTGTGTTCAAGGGAGAGGATCTCATTATGTTGTTGTGTTTGTTTGCTTCCAGGGCTGTCCTGAATACTATTCTTTGGACTCTGGAGCTTCGATAGCAATCAACAGCGAACATTCAAAGCTTTGGCCGGACCCAGTCTGCTGTGCGTGCGACCGTGACTGGAGGAGCACTTTAATTTCCCGGTTAGTGGCTGACTGATATCATTAAAGTATATTTTTGGCATCATTGGGCAAAAAATCCATTATAACCTTTCAGCATAATGTAATTAAATTGTTCTGAGAGAAAACTAGACTTCTGCTCCTCCTCATGGCTCTGTTTTCAAGCTTTAGAAAATCTAGCCCGTGACGGGAGACTTTGACCAAACACAGGTCATTTCCTTGAGAGAGAGCGTTCCTATTGGCTGTGCTCCGGTCATGTGACCAGAACTTGGCATTCCTTCACCAGATTTCACAATGGCTGCGGCGTCACAAACTTTCTCATTTTACAGCTAAACAGTGCATTACAAGATGATTCTGAAAACATTTGAGGCGAGAAATAGGCATTAATGTAACATAATGTTGGTTCATATTTGATCAGTGCGGCCGAGTTTGACCATTTGGTCGGAGTTTGCGAGTGATTGACAGCCAGCTCTCATAGACAGCAGATGGACAGCGGACCTCAGATCAGCTCTTACTGCTTGTTTTCCTCTGGTATGTGAAATCCTGCAGATGCCGTTAGGAGCACCGAAGGACACAGACGCACATGATTTTTTTCAGGTTACCTGTTTCATGTACTCTGTCACGACATAGCAACCGTTTTATAAAAATAACTTTTTTAATCATATTTGCTCCAACCTCGCCTACATCAGCTTTAAAGCAGGCTGCACAATTCCTCAGAGGTTTCCCCCACTCATGTTTTTTAGAACAAAAGTGTGTCTTGATGAGTCCACGGGGGCCCTTTTTACGCCTTGTGTTGACAGTGCACACACGCTATTTTTTCACGCTCAGCATTTCCTCTTCTCATCCCTCTTTCTGTGTGTGAGTGTAGACGTACCTTGCAGGCCCTCTCCCCCCAAACGGCAGCGTTTAGTGCCTGCTATCTCTGCGCATTATGCACCGCTTCTCCAGCAGCTCCAGCTGCAAGCCCGTGCGTAATGCAGCCTGCGGCGGCTTGCTCTGAGCCCTTTCGGCCCGAGCTTCGCACGGGTTGTGCTCCCAGGGCTCTGGCTTGGCTCGACTCCACGTCATGACTCGGGAAGGCCACAGCCCGACATTTCTCCGTTTTGGTGTGTTTTATGCATGTGTCTAATCCCAAGAGGGAATAGTCAAATTATCGGGTCCAGCCTTACTAACTTCCTCAGATTTTCTCACAAATTGGAGGAGCGGGTTGCCGACCGCTGCCCTTCATTCATGCTTGTTAGGGCAGCAGGCTGGCACAGCTGGGTGGAAGCTAGAGATGCCTGTGAGTTCACATAGGCTCACTTCAAACCAACTGATCTCAGCTCCTTCAGCTGCAGCCACAAATAAACTCAATCATCTCATTATGGAATTTTCTTTCGTCACTTTTGTTGTTGTGTGTCTCCAGAGAGCACATCACACTGCTGGAGGACTGGTGCACAGCGGTTCTTTATGACCTTCCTGAGTCGGACTCTCTCTGCCACTCTTCTGCTCATTAAGCCCTGTGTTGACAGGTGAGACCAATTCCCATAAATCCACAACCCCTGTGTCACTTATTAAGCTCGACATATTACTTGTTATTTCATCATTTTCACATTTATTTGAATGTAAGGGGACACTGATATCAGTATGTGCCAAATTGTTATAATTGACCCGGGCTCATATCGGCATCAAACACACATGAACAAATACAGAAAGGGAGACACAAAATTCAGCAGATGGTTATATGATGGGCAGTTTATCATGAGAGTTAGTTACCTTTAATGACTGGTACATTTGTGATTCACATTGTGAATTAGCTTTTCAGACCATTTTGTATTATTTGAGTGCAACTTAAGAAATATACAAGATTCCCTGTTCTAAAATCAGCAGTATTATATCTAGAAATGGCTCGATACCACTTTTTAATGCCCGATACCACAACCATGAGTATCTGCGGATACTGATACCAATCAGATACCGCCTATTTCCCTCTTTTAAATAACTAAGTTTAATAAATGTAATAACTTACTAGTTACTTTGTAGATTCAGGTTATTAATACACAATATAGTGAACCAATAAATGCGGATGTATTATTATAGATTAAACTACCCAGCAGTCATTAAAATTACCTCCACATTTACCTGCTCAGTAATTACAATACAATAATATAATGTGTATTATTCTGCATAACGAGTACTTTTACTTTTGGTACTTTAAGTATATGTTGATCCTAATTCTTATGTATTTTTACTTGAGTAGCCTAATATTTTGAATGCAGGACTTTTATTTGTTGCTAATATTTTACACTGTAGTATTACTAATTTTACTTAGTACTTAAGTAGAGATCTGAGTTTTTCTTCCATCTCTGCATGTTAATATTAGTTTATTGAAATATTAAAAGGGTTTCCTTTTCACTCACATGCACACACTTTTCAGATATAGTTAATGCAGTGTAGTGCGTGCACTGTTTACCTCTCTATCATCTGCTGCTGTCTCTCTTCTCTCTCCAAAGTGCGTTTGTGCACTGAGTTTTCACCTCTAGTAAAATGAGGCTTTTTAGTTCATTGTGGAGCGATGCCGTAACGTAATGTTATGCAACTTGAGGTTTGTTAAATAAAATAAAACGTCAGCTACAATCATGAAGAAGACAAAACGCTCTGCCATTTCTCCTCTCCTCTTCCCACTATGAACAGTCTAATGTGTCCTTTGATTTATAAGCACGGTCTCCTGCTTATGTGCCGATGAGTCATGTTGATTTAATCTGTTGACAATGGCTGAAATGAAGTGAGAGGAGTAATAAAGTCAAATAATATTTTTACAAACTAGACTCGAGAGAGAAAACTTTTGTCAAAATCTTGAAGTAGATCTGATAAACAGGAGAGAGCAGCGTGAAACTGTGAGGCTGAGAGCACTACTGCAGAGACTCAATGTGCTTCAGAATAATTGTCTTTCAGAATAACACCTCATACTTTTATAGTCATCTTGTCATGCTGTGAGAAACAGAGTTGCAGACTTTTTACTGATGCTGACTGTGATGTGTGTGTGTGTGTGTGTGTGTGTGTGTGTGTGTGTGTGTGTGTGTGTGTGTGTGTGTGTGTGTGTGTGTGTGTGTGTGTGTGTGTGTGTGTGTGTGTGTGTTTTTGAAGCCACGAGGGTGTAAGGCTGAAAAAGGAGTGAATTGGCACCCCATATATTCCTTACATGGATACCATAATCCCATTGCTGTCTTGGAAAGTCTGAAAGTTGGTGAATGACAGGTCTTTTGCTGTTATCTGGACACCCACGAGGAGGACTGGGGCTTTGATTGAAGGAGGTAAAGAAGAAGAAGAGCTTGTGTATACCCTGGTTTACTATTGGAATCACATGTAAATTATCCTCTATTTCCACACCAGAATCAAACTGTCTCTAATCCAGCCAGCAGTGATCAAAAGTACTCATCCATCAGTTCTTGATTCAGTAATTTGCTCTTTGCTGAGGCCCAAGTAAAGTATTCTTCATATCAAATTAAGATAACCACAGCTCAACTCTTATTTGACCAATACACAAATCCTGTATCCTGCTTATGGAATGTCGTTTCAAGTGCCAGCCATATACATAGTATAATATGTCGAAAAAATTAAAAATATCATAGTATAGTATGTCGAAAAATAGAAAATTCTTAGTATAGTATGTCGGGGGAAAAAAAAGTCATAGTATAATATGATGAAAAAATGTTTTTAAAAAAAATCATAGTATATAATATGTCGAAAAAATAACAAATTTCATAGTATAGTATGTCAAAAATATTTATTTTTTTAAAAAAAAAGTTTTAGTTTATTATGTGGGGAAAAAAATCATAGTATAGTATGAAGAAACTTTTTAAAAAAGTCACAGTATAGTATGTCGAAAAAATATAAAGTCATACTATTCTATGAATTTTGTTTTTACATACAACACTATGTTGAAAAAATAAATAGTCATAGTATAGTATGTTGAAAAATAAAAGTCATACTATAGTATGTCAAACAAATAAAAATGTCATAGTATAATATGACAACATTTTTTTTTTTTTTTAAAAAAGTCATAGTGTATTATGTCAAAAATATTTAAAAAGTCGTTCAAAATTTAAAATCATAGTATGACGAAAAAAAAATTAAAAAGTTATAGTGTATTATGTGGACAATTTTTTATAAAAGTCATAGTATTGTATGTCGAAACAAAATCATAGAATAGTATGTTGAAAAAGTTTCTGAAACCGCCCACTACATACTACTGACAAACACATTATACAGTACATGCTGCGTTCGTCAGTAGTACAGTATGTAGTATGGATAGTAATGTCGAAAACATTTTAGACAGTCATAGTATACTACTGTATGTTGAAAATATTACATTTAATTGGTATTTGTGGTTACTTTTTATTGAAAGAGAAGAAGAAGAAACCTTTATTTGTCATATACATACAGGTACATACATGAAATTTGACCTCTGCATTTAACCCATCCTAAGTATTTTAGGAGCAGTGGACAACTTGGGGTTTAGTGTCTCGCTCAAGGACACTTCGACATGCAGTCTGTAGTCATCATAAGTAAGTTTCTAACAAGACAACTAGTGTGTCTCAGAAGTGTTTATGTATCAGGCATTTTTTACATGATCTATTCTTCAGTGTACCTTTAGAGCCTTTTTTAAAAGCTGTTACCCTTTTCTTTATTTCCACAATGACCGTTTACAGGACTACCTGGTTCTGTGCATGATGCATGGGTTCTGCAGTGGAGCTCAGTTTATGTGCAGCAGCTCTACCCGCCACCTGGCTGGTGCATCATTGGGGATGGAAGGTACCCATGCCTGGCTGCATCCATCAGCCTGATGTCCCCATACAGGGAGCCGGTGCATAACCCAGTCCAGGGGGAGCTATAACCGGCATCATTCCAAGACCAGATGTGTGGTGGAGAAGGCAATTGGGATGATGAAGACCCAGTGGCGCAGCATCTTCCTCAAGGCTCTTGAGGTAATGGAGAACGTAAGATATGTGTAAATGTAACTACATACACAATGGCTGACTGCTGAGCAGCAGTGGAGTGGTACAAAGAAGAACATTTTGAGTTAATTAAAAGACTTATATAGCATTGTAACCAATAAGGACGAAAATTAATTTAAGTTTAATTGACATTTTGCAGTTACATAAAACCTCTCTTTTCCTGTAGGTGGTGTCCACCTGTGCCTTCCTCCACAACCTCTCAATCACAAATGGGGACTTGGTAGAGCCAGATGTGGAAGTAGAGGAGGGGACTGCCCATGGCGAGGACCAGTCAAACCAACCTGAGGACCAGATCATGCCTGGAGACAATTTGAGAAACAGACCGGCAGCAGAGGTTTCTGCTCCTGGTGCGGTCAGCATGACCACTAAATGCAGCACTTAACATTTTTTGTTATGATTTCTGTTCCTGCAATAATTTTTCTTGTTTGAATAAATTTTTTTAGTTCAGGTTCAGCTGGTTTCTCTCATCAGTTCATGAATACTATGTTCTAGTTCTCTCATAGTCATAGTATACTATGTCAAAAAAAAATGTAAGAAGTCATAGAATAGTATGTGGAAAAGTTTTTTTTTAAACATGTCGTAGTGTAGTATGTCAGAAAAATAAAAAAAAGTAATAAAATAGTATGTGGAAAAAAGTAATAGTATAGTATGCAGAAAAAAACTTATATTTTGTCAAAACAATTTTAAAAAAGTCACATCTTATGTGGAAAAAATGTTGAAGTCATAGTATGTCAAAAAATTTCAAAAAAAATTAGTCATATGTCGAAAAAATTAAAAAAAAGTCATACTATAGTATGTCGAAGAAATAAGTCATAGTATAGTATGTCGAAAAAAAATCATATGTCGAAGAAATAAAAAACGTAGTATAGTATGTTGAAAAAATAGTATATTGTGTCAAAAAAAATGAAATGTCATAGTATAATGTGTTGAAAAGAAGTCATAGCAAAGTATGTTAAAAAAATAAAAAGGCATAGTATACTGTAGTATGTCGAAAAAAAAAGTCATGGTATAGCATCTCAAATTTTTTTTAAAAAGTCGTAATATAATATGCCGAAAAAAAGTCATAGTATAGTATGTCAAAAAAATAAAAAAAAAGTCATTTTATAGTATGTCGAAAAGAAGTCATTCTTTAGTATTTTGAAAAATTTAAAGTCATAATATGATGTCGTAAAAAAAAAAAGCCTAAGTAGTATCTGAAAAAAAGTCAGTTTAGTATGTCCAAAAAATTCAAAAGTGATAGTATAGTGCGTTGAAAAAAAAAAAAAAATGTCATAGTATGTCTAAAAAATAAAGTCATAGTTTAGTATGTCCAAAAAAAAAAGGCATGAATCCAGGAAATTCTGAGTTTTTTTCTCAGAATAGTTAGAGAACGCCTTCTCAGAGTTTTCGTCTTAAAAAATGTAAATCTCCAACACTGATGTAGAAAAGAAAAGAACAGACAGTAGAGTGATTTAAATGTTATTATTCAGTGGGTTTTATTTTCCATCTTATTTTATGCATTCTATGATTTATATTTCATCTTCTATTATCTTTTATGCGTTTCTTTTGCACTTTGTCTCGATGCTTTTAATGTCTTATGTAAAGCGCTTTGAATTGCCTTGTTGCTGAAATGTGCTATAAATATAAAATTGCCTTGCTTTGTAGCATTCCTGCTGAGCAAATGAGAACATGAACGACCGTCCTACTCATGAATAAACCCTTTACAAGCTTTCATGTCATTAGCTTGTGATTTTCTTTATTGATAAGGAAATTATAAATATAACAACAGAAGGACATAAAACTCAAGAGCATAATGGAAGATGGGGATGTCCTTTATTACACAATACAGCTTTTCCTCAAATCATTTAACAATACTATGACAGTATTTTCTTTAGAGGTGAACGAGTTACATCATTTGCATGACTTTTATGTTATACAATGGCCGTTACCATGTTGGCTGTGAATTCAACAGACTGTGAGACACATTAAAGGCCATAGTTTTTTACATTTTTCTTTCCCAATTCAAAATTGATTTTACCGGCTTTGAAAATCAGGGCCACATCACACTTTCTCCTTTTGCTGTTGGACGTTTTGCACCAATTGACTGTTCACTAAACTCGTCCCTCAAGCAACAGCTGTGCAGTCATAGCTTAGAAACAGAAGGTCTGTCAAGCATTGGATTCCTAGACATACCGAAACGGTGTCTACCTTTAGAGCTGCAGCGATTAATCGATTAATTAAACTATTTTGATAATCAATTAATTTGTTTGAGTAATTTCATCTGGCCACAGCTTTTGCCGGCGCGGAGATATAAAAAAAAAAAAGTAAAAATTCTCTGATTCCAGCGTCTTAAATGTGAATATTTTCTGGTTTCTTTACTCCTCTATGACAATAAACTAAATATCTTTAAATTGTGGACAAAATAAGACATTTGAGGACGTCATTTTGGACTTTGGGAAACATTGATCGACATTTTTCCCCATTTTATAGACCAAACAACTAATCAATTAATCCAGAAAATAATCGACAGATTAATCAACAATGAAAATAAGTGTTATTTGCGGCCCTATCTACCTCTGTCTGAAACTAAGGACTCATTGTTTTGAAAATTACAAAGAATTTTGCGTGGTAAATCTGCCACCACTTACCAATATAAACTGCATATGTGCTGCAGCAACTGTAACGGGGGAGAATGGCCAGTTTCCATTCTTATCATCTCTCTAAGGCTTAATTCAGGTAAGGCGCAATTAACTTGTCATCTCTCTTAAATGGTCTGTAATACTGATTGTGTCTTAGCAGATAATTGTTCATTAAAAAATAAAAGGACTTTAGGGTAAATGATTTGGTATTAATGCTTTAAATATGAGTCTCAAACGCTGCCATCCGCCCCTCAGTGCGACTGAAAGATGTTGTGGCATCTTTCCCAGGAGGACTCGTCTGGTCGTCAGGCTCTGTAATCTGCAGATCACACACTGAGATTGGACCTCTTCTTTCAGGCTTCCTCTCGTCTCTCAACGTTTGGCCTTTTGAACTCGTGTAAAAATATGCCTCTTCAGGACTCAGACTTTCCACCTGAAATAGAAACGGACAAAATGTTTTTTATGCCTTTATAGAGAGAGACCAGAGGGAAAAAAGAAAAAAACAGCGGCAGCAATTTCCAAACAGTTTCTATTGCTTTCAACCCAGAGTGAAATTAGTTGAAATTAGTTCCCCTTGTGGGAATGAATATTCATTTTGTATTTGATTATAATTGACAATTATCTTTTTGGATTGCATGGTGACTTCAATCACCTGCTCTATGTCTGCTACATTATCAGTTCAATTTTGGTAGGCCTTTACAGCTTATCAACGTAATTTGATGCTCCACATGGGTTGTTGTCATATTGGCTGAATGGTAACGGATGAGAACTCTGGTCTTTAATGGCAAATGGGGTGAATGTCCATCCATCCAGGTCCAAAATACTAATTTCTGCAGACCGGGGAGGTTCATACCAGTCAGTCTCATGTTATACTAATGAGGCTCACATTCTAAAAGGATTATTATTGGGGTTTTTTTTTTAGGTTTTTATATCATTCTAGCTTCCCAGTAGTGTTCTTTATATATTGAAATCTGAACATTCATATTTTGGTCAAAGTATGTATGTTTTAGGGTCAAAATGCCATTTTCCCCAAGCCCTTCTAAAAACGTTTTCCCACGTGACCCGACGTAGGTTTCTGCACGATGACGCTGCTACATGTACAGCATATATACATCCTTATGATCAGTATATTACATATAGTAACTTCGATGCCGGTCGGCTCGCTAAGCAATGTAATGCTGTGGACGCCTCGTTAGTTCGGATCTGAAAGTCTCAAAATAACGCAAACAAACTAACCGATCGATGCGGCAGTAGACCGGTAGAAAATTACTTTGTGAATGGAGTCTGGTGGCTTTGAAGACGGCGATATAATGTCTTCAATTCCCGTTTGGAAAGGGGTGATGGCAAGGTAAAGTGGGAAAAATATTCTAAATATTGCATAAACTTAAACGAATATTGTCGTCAACATGAACATCACAGGGATCATCACATTGTTTAACAAAAGAAAAATTGTTCCCTTCCCGGCTACAGTAGCTGCTTTGTCTGCGAAGGTGCAGTGGCTAACGGTACAGTAAGTGGCAGTAGAATATTTGGACTGTCCAGTAAAGCTGATAAAGATGTTGGTGAGGCACTTCCTTATGGACACCATTTAAGCCAAAGACAAGATTTGTACAAATGTGGAGGTGACACACAGTGTTGGGGCACTTTTTTAAGTTGAAATTATGTCCTTACTAGTTATTATTAGATGCAACTAGTGCAATTAGCACTAAGAGAAACACGCCAACTGCAGCATAAAGAAGGATCAGGATACTGGTGTCAAATACAATCACCATGATCAAGCACAGTGTAGTGGTTCTCAGTGTTTGTTTTGTTTTGAGGTTCAACACGACGGTTCTCTTTTCCACTGCCAAGGCTGGTAGAGCCAGCAGCACCTTTAACACATCCGTGTTCAAACTCACCATTTAGTTCTTTAATGTTAGCCTTTCTGCACTGAGCGGGAAGTGCAAACTTTATTCCTAAATTAAAAGGTGCCCTGTTGAGTTGTATTGTAAACAAACAAAAGCTATGCCAAAATTCAGTCAGTCAGTGAAATGACCAAAGACAGGTGACCAACAATGGAAATATGCAGCAAACCAAGTGCTGCTGTACAAAGTCAAAAGAAAGAAACAAAAAAAAAAGTGTAGTAAGCTGCAGAGTTCCTTGCAGGTATTTCTTTTCCTAATTAAAATGAGTGTTATCTCTGTAGGAGCTTTTGTTTTTCCATTTCTTTCTCAAATTAATTGCCTGATCATATCTCCTTTCCTTCTCTGCTTTCAACAGCTCTTTTTGTCAAATATTACTATTTACCTTTCTATAATTGAAACACATTCTCACGAGACTACACAGGAATATTATATTACATCTTTTGTACTTTAAATCTGCCACTTGTGATTATGGTGATCTAAAGCTGTGGCTCTAATTCACCGTTGTTTGTGACTAAAATATAATAATGTGAATGTTGAGTTGTGATGGATTCAGGACAAAAATCGAGCAGAAATATTTATGTTAAATCATTTTTCTTGTGTTTTGCATTGAAGGTGCGCCCCAAGTTAAATCAAAACCAGAGAGTGTGATAAAGCAGCTCCACAGGACAAACTAAACGCAGAAAATACATATGACAGATGTGAAATATACATACACTGTGGAGCAAAATTGAGGATTGAGATGCTGACAGCATGAAGATTAAGAAAGAAAGCAGAACAGGAAAGAGGCAGGGGCGGCAGAGAGAGAAATCAGCGTAACCAGTGACGACAGCAAAAGGGCTGAATGAACAGCAGAGAGTGTGTGGGCTGTCACATTATGCAGACGGCACAATCAATGACTTGCTGGAAACAAGGTTGTGATTGTAAACGTCCACTGACATTTCTCAAATTCAGACACAAACACATGTTGATGAGCTATTTGTCTTGGTTATTTATCTTAATCACCGATCAATTTGTGCTCAAAAGAACCCCCCCTAACCTCATGCTGCTCATTATTGCCACACAAATTGATTCTACCAAAGACTAGAAAATATGCCCAGTGGTGAAATAAAATACATTTTACTACTGGGTTATTTCAAATAACTCTGCGTCCCAGCTGCCGTTGATTAAACAATTACAGAGTCTAAAGAGAGGAAATTACTTTATAACCATGACAAGAATAAGAACACGTATCAGCCAGTCCGTGATTAGACAGAACACTGCATGCAGAGGTATACAAAAGACTGGAGTAAAGGACGGTTTTTGAAGCACTCACGTCATTGACAACATTGATTAGTGTGAACCTTCTGTACCGTACTCGGGCACGCTTGAAAAGGTGGTCTTGAGTACGGTTCATGTGTACTCGGGTCAGTGAGTAGTTTTTGAAAAGGCACGTTTTTATGCGTGCAGCATGCGCCAGTCTCATCCTCTGAACTGCACGGCCGTGGACGATAAAGCAGGAAGGCAGGCGAGAGGGTCCGTAAAATATAAACAACAATAGGCGATGGGGTTGGACGATGTTTGTTATTTTATTTAGTTAATTTTATGGTCTGCCTCCGAAGAACGAGAGCCGCTCAACTGCTCAGCGGGCAGAGAGAGAGAGAGAGAGACAGCGGTGGGAAAAAGGGTGCAGAGTCGGCATATTTTCACATCTAACTCTGTGAAATAAGAGTTTATTTCAACCAAACCAGAGCTGGTGATGGTTGGAAAGACTAACGACGACGGTTTTGTTGAGTTTTATTTTATTTCCGTGAAGTTTGAATGAAGTGTTTTACGATGCTCCGCCATTAGAACAGCGGATCTCAACATAAACAAATACGCGTGGGTGATGACATAAGTGTACTTGGGTACGGACCAACTTTACTAATGTGAAAGCTGTGCGGCGTGGGAGTGCAGAGAGGGGAGGCAATCGTACTCGGGCACGGTACGAATCAATCGTCCCTAATATGAAAACGAAAAAAAGGTAGAAATCCAGAAAATTGCAGTCAAAGTAAATTCAAAAATCTTTGCACAAACACAAACTTATACCATCAGAATATTTTTTTGAAAGATGCGAAAAATCACATTAAAATTCATATCTCATTTGTTTGATTCTTGAAACAACACGTTGTGGTTTTACAGGGCGTTATGTGCTGGACTATTTCTAGACTGGGCGCAGTCCAGGAGTCTCCAGTGGCTGCCTGGAAACCTCTATGTCATTATCAACGTGTGAATTTTACACTTCACTTTTTGTACTGACTGAACTAACGAGATTAAATGTGTTAATTGGTGAGCCTTAGAGGTAGAGCTGGTAGGCGGATTTTGTTACCGTTGGACAGAGCGAGGCTCGCGGTTTCCCCCCATTTCAGGTCTTCATGCTAAGCTAAGCTAACCAGCTGCTGGCTGTAGCCTCATATTCACTGTACAAACATGAGTGATATCGATCTTGTGACTAAGTCAGTGACTAAAGCGTATTTCCCAGATTGTGACTATGCCTTTACTGATCACAATCCCTCATCCAAACTTAATAAATGCATAGGCTATGCATGTCTGCAACAAGTGTACGCAGATTTTGAAGTTTCATTTATCCTCACTGCAAACTTTAAGCACAAGTGTTTGTTGACATCGAGCGGAAATATATTAACGATTATCACACTAGATAATGACAACAGCGGGATAAACCACGCTCAGTCGACTGTGCCAAGGTAAGAAGCAGATTGCGTCACACAATATCAATGTTAAGATCTCATGGTTCCCAACCCACTGCTTATTGTTGTGCTCCACATCACAACAAACTATTTACAAAGCAAAATATTACACTAAGATAGCCTTGGAAACAAGCTCCCAATGGTCTCTGCATCAGAAACGCTGCTATTGTTTGTCTCCTTGGTGTTAAATGGCTGCCTTTCAGAGGCAAAACTGTGTTTTTAGCGTCAAACATGTCAAAAGCACTGACGTGTTAAAAACCTCTATGGGGGATTCGTTGAAAGTGTGCGCTCACTGACAGAGGTTATGGTCTAAGTGTTCACAGTCCCATCAGCTCTTTGAATATCTGTCTATAATCTAGCTGACAATGACATTTAATGTCATATATTCAACAAATGAACAAGTTTCAGACTGTAATTTTCTATACAGCTCAGTAATACACAAGAAGCTTAACCTTGTGGATTCTATTAAAGGAGCTTTCCGGAAATTATTTGATAGTAAATTCACATTATTATTGAGCTCTACATATTTTATGTTTAGTTTTTTCTAGTTCACTTCACCTCCTGTCAGCATGTATGAAAAGAGGCTGGGAAATGAAAACTGACCTAACAAAAATGTTTGTATTACGGTAAATGTTCATTACAGTACTGAATGTGTGTACAATGATCAAATGTGTAAACTCAGTAACACAAATACAGAGAGAAAATGCACCAGACGCTTCCTTCAATTCTGTGGTCGTTGCATTGCACCACCTACTTTAAAAACATGATTCCCTGTGTACTTTTTCCTCTGTAGTTTAAATGTGCATATTTTACCATCTCTCATTGCAGATGATGACAAAATGTTTGGCTGATAAATTGCCACGCATTCATCTATCCGCCTGATGGCCCTTCAAAGCCGTTTCCCTTCACCAGCAGGAAAATTGGAGCAGTTACAGAGATCCTCTGAGGCAAGGTGAAAAGTACTATACCTGAGGAATCAAACTGTTTTCAGGTTGTTGTTGTTTTTATTGAAGGCTTTAAAAAAACTTGCATGTTTTGTCAAAAACTTTGTACTCGTCACTGTTTCAAGGTCTTCCAGCAAGATGGAAAGCTGAGCGGAAGACACTTTCTTGAGCTCTTCAGTTAAAGTAGTTTAACAAGAAGAAGTTTGGAAAAATGCCAGGACCTCGACAGCTTGTGAAGAAAAAGGAATCGTCCCCTCAGAGGACTTGACGAGGCTGGCTGACGAGACGGGCGATGTGAGGAGAAGAGACAACACAGCTACACCGAGTCGCTGTAAGCCAGGGTATAGAAGGTCTCCAATTTCTTTTAGTTAGAGTGAAACTTCACATTTAAGCTAAGCACCCTTGTTGATTTTGTCCTTCAGTAGATGAGGGGACTTCAGTTAAACAGATGGATGGAGGCAGTCTGCATTAATCATTTTATTGAGGGCTTAATTTGCTATTCATACTGTACTTGTAATCTCAACAGAGACACTGAACAATATACTTGGTTTACACTTACGTGTACTGCCAAATCCATAATTTATTATTGGTTTAACTTTATTAAAAGTTTGTAAAAACTAATTCTTAGAATAATTATAAAGATGTTATAACCACTCCAACATCCTACATATAGGGGCTTTGAAATTGGAATTGACATCCAAGTCATTATTATTTAATAAAGCTGAAATTAAAACAAGTAAGACTGTATGTTCATAGACAGATAAGAGATAGATTTAAATAAAGCTTACCAAATTATATAGATGTTGCAGTTCAATTAAAAACTTAACTCAAATGACGAAGACGTATTGTGAAAATTAATGTATAGTTAGTTATTAAAAATGTTATTAAGGATTTTATTACCTGATATTTTAGAATATTGCATTTGCAATATCAGTAAATTAGGAGGCGTTGAGTTCCTGTTTAAATGTGGCTTTAAGTCAAACTTTCAACCTTCCATCATTAAGGGCCTTCGTACTGAAACATGAAGCAATAATACCTGACGGGGAGTTCTGATATACGAATATAACGGAGAAGGAAGAGACAAAGAGCTCTCCACTGATTATCACAGACGGAAAGGTGTGTTCAATTTAATATCCATTATTTAAGTATGTTTTTTAGTTACATGAACCCATGATTAGGTCTGTTTCAACAGAGAGGTAACTGGCAATATATAACTATAACTCACCTGTGATAAGAAACTCAAGGTTCACTTACTAGCTTTTCACAGACAGTTTAACTTCTTCAGCAGATGGAACTTCCTCGGTATCATCACGTGACCGAATGTACAATATTTAGACGTTCTTTGGCAAAAATCTAGACATCTTTGGAAAATACCAGGCGTACGGCTGGACAGCAGAGAAGTGGAGTATAGTTTGAGAAGTTTGAGAAGTTTCTTTCGGCATTTGGAACTGCTTGTCAAAACTTGTCAAAGTTGGAGTCGAGTTGTAACCATCATGACATTCAAGAGACACTTCTCTTTTAACAGCCACATTTTAAGCCCAGGAGGAGTGTGGGTGCTATCACTTAAATAAAAAATGAATCTTCCATGCATCACTATATGGGCTGGAAAACATGCACAGATTAATACGAGCTAATACCACCAGGGGGCCTACCGTGTTGTTGTTGTTGTGAGTCGGGGTCTGCTTGACGACAAACGGCCTGAAAGGGTTCCGATGAAATTCTTCGTCATCCTCGACTGTCAGTCGTGGAATGGCCGTCATCGGGCGAATGACCCCGGGCTTCGTCTGGCAGGGAAGGATTCAGAGTTTGTCAGCAGAAAGTGGAATTCATTTCCAAAACACTTTACATCATCAGAGTTAACAGCAGTTGCAACCGTAGTCTAAACTTGATTAAATAATAATTGAATATGTACCTTTTTAGGACTCATAAGCTTTCTTTCCACAGTGGTAGGTGGGTGCAGGCTGCATACAGATGCCTGAATAAACAATGTAGAAGAAAAACATGACTGAAATCCAACTAAAATGGAAGAAGTCTCTGTCTGTCTGTATGTATGTATGTATGTATGTATGTCCTTCGATTGTCTCAACAGCCATTCATCAGACTTCACACTCGGCGGGTGTATTGCTGAGGACCCAAGGACTTGTAGTCTCAAGTGTGAGCTCTTGAGATCTACGGGACATATTGATTAGTAGTGAGTTATGTAGACTGTGTAGTGTATTGAGCAGGGGACCACTATTAACTGTTACACTGCTGAACGGAAAGCTTGGTACAGAGAGCCCTCCGTCTATGTTCGTGTGAGCTTTTGCCCCCAAATGATGCATATACTCTTGAATAGCCAGAGGATCCAACTACGTCATGGCAGGTGTATTGCTCAGTCAGGACCCAAGGAAGCACAGTGTCGAGTGTGAAGTTGTTTGGATGAGCGGTTCTTGAGAAATCTGCAAGCAGCCACACCACAGGCCAAGCATTCGGCCCGTTACGAACAGGCCTGTTGTGAACAGGAGCTGCACTAGTACTGATAAAAGAAAGCACTTGAAGTACTGAAGGTTTTATGTTAAGACAAGCAAAAGTATGAAATTATCAAGCTTCATCTCAGTTCTGTGAAATAGCGTGATACCAGCCGAATAAATTTGTGTATGAAAAGTGAGAGAAATATATATTTGCCATCATCATGAAATTACATTATATCTGTGTACAGATTTTTGAAGCATTTTGTCATTTTGGTCCTGTGAGAGTGAAATCCAGAGAAAAAACATTTGCCTTTAATTCAACAGACTAAACTACTTGATTCATACTCACATATTTGGTTTCACGTCCCAAGGATTTTGTAAATGATGAGTTGTTCTGCTGAAAGTAAAAAAAAGAAAGAAAGACAAATATTCATGTGAAAAGGATTTCTGGAAACCAGGAGGAGCGTTCTCCCTGAATGAATGAATAAATAATGAATTTCATTTCTTGTGCTGATGATGATGCAGTCAGAATTCATTTCATCTCATTTCCAGGTTACAGAGCGCTGCTTTCTGTGGCCCCAAGGTTACTGCAGTGTTGTTTTTCCTATTTTCTTTTACTTTAATGATTTACACTATTATTTATCATTTTATTTGAGCTGTTCCATCCATAGCTTTCTGCATGATGTTGGTGAGAGATGTTAAAACTACAAGCTTGTGACGCTGTTTCACATTATGTTGTGCATAAACTATCCAGTTGCAACAAGAAACTCTCCGTCAACAAACAGTTCATTCGTTATTTACTGAAGTAACAAAATTATACACTATAGTAGCATGAAATGACGCGACTTTGTCTACACTTTGTGTCATAGTTCTGGTGTGAAAGGACATTTTTACATCGGTAGCCATTAGACAGCAAATCCAACCACTATAAATGCGTCCGTATTAAGCCCCTTTTCGACCACAGGAACTTTCCCCTGGAAATAGGAACCTTCTGAGGAACCGCAGGAACCAGGGTCTAAATTAAGTTCTGGGTATTTTTACCCCCCAAAAAAGGCCCTGGTCGGGGGGGTTGTACTTTCTGAAAATACAGGAACTTTCGGGGTGCACTGCTTCAACTCGTGTACTGCTTAATTCATAAAGAAGGAAGTACTCTAATATCAATTTAGGACCATTTTAGAGCATTTCTCTTTGTTTGACAACAATAAACCTTTATTGTAAACAACATAGAGCTGCAACAACTAATGGATTAGTTATCAAAAATTAAATTAATCGCCAACTATGTTCTAATGGATTCATCGGTTTGAGTAATTTTTTTAAGAAAAAAAGTCAAAATTCTCTGATTCCAGCTTCTTAAATGTGAATATATTCTGGTTTCTTTACTCCTCTATGACGGTAAACTGAATATCTTTGAGTTGTGGACAAAACAAGACATTTGAGGACGTCATCTTGGGCTTTGGGAAACCCTGATCAATATTTTTCACCATTTTCTGACATTTTATAGACCAAAGATTAAAAAGATACCAAGCGTCTAAATTTCAGGTAAATGTAAATTTAAAGGAATAGTTTGCTTAGAGTTATACAAGATTGATATGCAATGCTCTCATCTAATTATCACTGAATGAGCATATTTCGCAAAATGTCAAATCATTTCTTTAAAGGAAAATAAAGAGTTTATGAGCTTGCCATTCTTGTCACATTGCTGTTATAGAAACACACTTTACCTGTGGACCAGCATTGGGAGTCGATGACCTGGAGGTCTGCTGTGACCCGGATGTTTTGCTCTTAAAATGGTGCAAAAATAAACCCATTAAATCACTTTTAATATTACAAATCAACATTTGCACATGTTTAATTGCATATATTATAATCAACCGAACTCACTGCTGGAATGGAATCTGCCAATATCTCATCAATTACGGCATAAAGTTCCTCTGACTGCTGCCGGAGCTCAGCGGGTGAGCGCATCTATAGGAAATGATTGACATTACCAGACTTGTATGAATTGTGAAATGGGAACCAGCAGTGTTGTGTGCAGTAATACCTCAGCGTGGGTGTCTGCAACACCTCTGTCCAGCCAGTCACATGGACTCTGTTCTCTCTCTACCTGCTCGTCTATTGCCTGTCAATATAAAGCAGAGTTGACAGATTGAACTCCCCACCAAGACAGCTGCAAGTGTTTCCTGTGAGTCCTGTGAGTGATTACAACATTGCAACATCTCCTCCAGACAATTCATATCCATCCACTCTGTGTTCTTCTCAGACAGCTCCCTCCTCTGCAGCTCTGAATGTACCATACTGCAGTGATAACACAGCAATATATCAGGTTTTTACGTCTCTTTGAGTCTGGTTTTGACTTTTACAAAGGTTTAAAAAAAAAAAAAAATGACATCTTGCTTTGTCCGGTAATCCTTATGAAATTCGATTTTCTGTAAAGCCATTGCAAATACAAAAAAGGGATTAAGATTTGAGATATGAGATTTATCTTTTTGGGTTGTTTTTTTTACAGCAAAGCCCCTTTTTTTAATACAAACTTTATACCTTATGAGTCTATTCTAGGATTGTCAATCAATTAATTTTTTTAATCGTGCTTAATCGCATGATTGTCCATAGTTAATCCAAATTAATCACACATTTTGTATCTATTCAAAATGTAATATGCTGCTTTATGTAAATGCATGTATATATCTACTATTGGAAATCAATTAACAACACAAAACAATGACAATACTGTCCAGAAACCCTCACTGGTACTGTATTTAGCATAAAACAAAATGCTCACATCATAACGTGGCAAATTCAAGCGCAACAGGCAACAACAGCTGTCAGTGTGCTGACTTGACTATGACTTGCCCCAAACTGCATGTGATTATCATAAAGTGGGCATGTCTGTAAAGGGGAGACTGGTGGGTACCCATAGGACCCATTTTCATTCACATATCTTGAGGTCAGAGGTCAATGGACCCTTTTGAAAATGGCCATGCATTTTTTTCTCAGCAAAATTTATCGCAAGTTTGGAGCGTTATTTAGCCTCTTTTGCGAGAAGCTAGTATGACATGGTTGGCACCAATGGATTTCTTAGTTTTTTTTAAGTTTTATATGATACCAGTATCTTCACTCTAGCTTCACAACGGAGCCTGCTATGACCTAAAAACCGCAAGTTGCATGAATTTGCATATAACGCGTTATCGTGTTAACTTTGGCAGCCCTAGTTTATACCCATTTTATATTCCTCACATAATGTTCAACATAGCAACATTTGCCTGAGTGCCTCCATCAAACTTCCATTACGGCTTCATGTGTCTCGATGTTTAATAAGATGAGTTAGTGGAATTAGAGTATAATCAGTGAACTCACCTGCTGATCCAACAGAAGGGTATTTGTGGGAATTGCAGCGAGCGATTTGTAGCTCAACTTAATCTTGTGTGTCTGGAGTTCATAGAGAGAGAAGAGCAGACAATTAATATAAACCTATTTAAAATTCCTGCATTTTATGATAGACTTTGCAGAATGTCTCGTGGATGGAAATTCATGTATTTTACATTTTTTCTAGGCATGCTTTATCTCACTCTGCCGCAGGCTATCAATCATGCAAAACAGTCAGCCACGCTCGAGACGCCCGACGGCAAGAACAATACTGAAGTGTGTTCGTCTGCTTTCAGCTGTTCAGGTGGCTCATTTGACTGACTATAAATGTCACCCAAAAGTTCAGTTACAACCAACTTTTTTCCACACTGACAAGTCAAGGCAAGATAGCTGTGTCCCACATCGACTAATATTTCCCTGCTCGCACTGAATAAATTGGATTCCTGATGGTTCGTACCCAGAAGTTACTTAACTTCAAGCATGTATGTCTGGCCTAGAAACCAGAAACAGCTGCTTTATTGATTTTATGATGATGAGTTCCCCTTTTGCTTCAACATATGACATTTCAGATACGTCAATCATTCCAATCCAGCAAACAGTAACAAACAGTTTGAGATCTCTGTGAAGCAAAGATCTATAAAAAACATCAATAAATAATACGGCCAACACAAACAGGAATCTAAAAACAGCTCCGCACAGAGAACAGCACTTGATATCCAGCTATCAAGTGAGCAGAATCTGTTTTTAACTGCATAGCGTGGGAGAAGAGTGTGTCACTGGGAGCATATTAAATAATAATCTCAGGTTAAACATGCATGTGGCAAGCAGAGCGGCTACCTTTCTTTTTTTACCCTCCCTGTCACTGCAGTCTGATATTCCACTCCCCGGCCTTGGGGAGGGCGTGGAGCGCATGGAGAGAGACGGGGACGAGGTGAAGTCTCTGATTGGTGGAGCGGGAGAGGGCGTAGGCGTGGGGGAGCTGGAGGGTGACGGCCATCTGGGAAAAGCGATGGGTGTGTAGCGGGAAGGAGACAGACAGTGAGCTTTGCCAAAACCAGCTGATGTTGTGGCACTTTTGGAATCGGGGCAGCTCCTCCCTGACTCACACCTCGTCGTGGTGTTTTGGACAGGAGGTGATGTGATAATTGTGACACCGGGTGAGCGTGATTGAGAAGGCACAAGACGAGGAGGGCAGGCGGGCGCTGATCTCAGCTGTTCAGAAAGCGAGTGAAGCCTTGAGAGAGATGAATTAGGCGGGCGACTCCATTTCTGGGGCGCGGAGGTCTCCTGCTCATACATAACTTTCGGGGATGTGGAGATGAGTTTTTTAAGGTTATTATCTGCAGGGCCCTTGAGGTACATATCAGTGTGGATGGGCTTTTTGGAAATTGCATAGTTTATTTCTTCATGCTTTGGTGAAGAAACAGATTTGAAGTTGGAGCAAAAGAGAGGCGGAGCTCGCGGTAGTGGGCTCCTCACCGCCGGGGGTGAAATAGACTGCTCCCATGTAGGCCTACTGCTGAGAGGAATTTGCTCCGAGCATCTTTTCGCTTTGAGGACATGTTCTGTTGAGCTCAATTGACAGCGCAGGTGGAGGTGATGCAACACATCTATTAGGCTCCCTACCAACGTGGCTCTGACTATCTATAGACGCTGATGAGGGGAACCGAGAGGAAAACTCAAGTGGAATGGAGGCCACACTGGAGGCTGCCGAGCATGCGTTACAGAAGGACAGGGTCACGGGGTTAACAGGCCAGCAGGGGGTGTAAGGCCTCTGTACAGCAGAGGAGAGGACAGGAAGGCGGCCTTTTCTTAGGATGGCAGTGAGGAGGGCGAGTCGGGTGAGAGGAGGCCGGTGCCGGGGAGGTGGAGGAGGGGACTGGGGACAGACGGAGGAGGACAGGCTCTCGCAGGATGAGAAGCAGGGGGTGTGAACCAGACTGGAGCCAGGGGCAAGAAAGTGTCTCTTGATGTGGACGACAGCGGGGGAGAAGACGCCAGAGCGGACAGATGAGCAGGGAGAAACAGTGCGGCTGAAAGAGACAGGAGAGGTGACGGAGGAAAGCCGCGCAGCCGACCAGCTCTTCTCTCCGTCCCAGCCCTCTGAGAGGATGGACTCTCTGGAGGAAGCCGGGGTGGGGAACAGATCTGCGGAGTTTGTGGGGCTTATTCGGTCTTCTGACACAGACGCTCTATTTGCAAAGTAACCCAAGCTAACCTCAGCATGTCCAGAGGTATCGGGACGCTGCCGCTGGGAAATGCCCCTGTGTTTATCAACAGCTGTTTCCATAGAGGCTGTCCCGGCAACGACGTGGTTGGGGGTATTTTCAGACTGATCCCAGGCTGAAGGAGAGGCTTTGGTTTGAGAGAGGCTCACGCGATCCAGTGAAGGCTGAAAAACAAAAAAAGTTTTTATTAAATGGCAACTACAGTGTGATTTGTTTTTTTCTTTTCTGTGTTTCACTTTAAATTCTTACAGGCCACCACGACCAACATGTGTGCAGAGAAGAAGAAAGTACTTTGATGAAGTCGCTTTGAAAGGCAATAATTGTCCACCTACGTACATTTATTTTATCTTCTGACAATGTCAACTTGATAAGTGTATAATTACCCCACACAGATACACAGTATGCCACACATGCACATATCTATATTGTAATATGCCGATAACAAAGCTTTCTGTCATAGTTTCCACATGACATTGAGAGTGTTGAATGTTGTACTTACTTGAAGTTTTGTCCCTGGTTGGGTCGCGTTTCCTGCTCCTCCCTCTGCAGAGTCTTTGATAACGACTATCTCGGCTTTGAAAGTCTCCCTGTCCGACATGGTCTCCCCGCTTGTCTTCTCATGGGACACGGCGAAGTTCTGACAGGAGAAAAAGGAGGCAAATGTTAAGGGGGAACTGAGCAAGTGAAACCTGAGAAAACCCGAGGTGAACTTCGGCGAGCCTCTCTGAGCTCAGGGGGTGTGCTCAGTTTCACCACACCACATGCCCGACATATATAATTCACATGAACACGCACATGTCCCCTCCTGCCGTCAGGGTAGTAACAAGCCTCATGTGAAATGAACTGCCTTAGCTCCTCCTGGTCCCAAATCCTTTTAACTCAATCAAATATGAGTTAAAATGTCAGCATTTTATGTGTCCCAAAACCAATAAAAGAAAAAGGTATTAAAGCTGAAAAGCATAACTTTCTGTAAGATGACACACCACCAAGATGACACATTACCAGGGAACATCCTTGATAATTTATTATGTAATGCCTCTGAAATATAACGGAGTAGAAGTACTGCATAAGGTAATAGGTCCTTCAATTGTATTTAAGCACAGTACTTGATGAAATATTTAACTTGGTTACTTTCCACCTCTGATATAGGCAATGAAAAATGATGTCAGCATGTGGTAAACTAAAAATAAAGGAAAAAAATACCTTTAACCCTCCTGTTACCTTCAAATTTACTAACATCTTTTATCCTTGGGGTCAACTTGACCCCAGCAATTTAAACCTCCAGAAAATGATTATAATTAAAATTGTTACCCAAGTTTA
>CAKAOH010041465.1:0-53707 GCA_916701665.1 Sebastiscus tertius
TATTATATCACGGCTATGAACCAATCACAGTGCTTGATTTGAGCTACCAATTTTATAAAATATAATATATAATTGTAAATATATTATATATATATATATAGTAAAATATAAACAATACATAATTAAAATATTAATATTATTAGTTTTAATTAGATAGATGTATAAATTATTTACAATTACCATATTATTACAATATAAAATTATGCTATATACATATATACACATATCCACACATATACAGTGCATATATACATATACATTATATATAATATACTGTATAAAGTAAAAGGTTTGCCATGATGAATCAGTTTTTTGTTATATAGCCAGCAGTGATGTGAGCAGCTGAATCGCTACGCTAAATCTTTAACTTCCCAGTTTTAAATGTAAGGATGTGAAGAAGCTGAGCTCAGCCTGCAGCTCCCTCAAAAAGCAAAAAAAAGAAAGAAAGTGTTTGAGTAACTTATGAGGTCAAATTTCAAGTTTACCGGTGATGTGTCTCACGACGCTCACTTATACATCACATCTAACAAGACGGGAACTTCTCTTTCAAATCAGCGCTCTTCCTTTCAACTAAGCTGCCGCCTGCAGCAACCCATATTAAATGACTGTATACATCAGGACATGCGGGGTCTTGATGGAGAACACTTTGTAGTGTGTGTGTGTGTGTGTGTTTGTGTGTGTGCAGCACAGAGTTTACCAATTTTTTACAGATTTGTTTTCACTGTAACCAAGGATTGACTTTAAATATGCCAGACTTCCACCTAATATCTCCTCAAATCCCTGTGAAAATTGTGACTCAATCGTCGCCCGGGGTAATGACTGTTTACACTCTGTTTTACAGAGAGCTTTTTTAACGATCAATCTGTTCAGTGGGAGTGTTAACGCCCAGACTCGCATCCCTTGCCTCGGGGTCTTTCACTAATTTTCTTTAGCAGAGAACGGATACGATAATGAGCCTCTGCAAAGTCCTTGGCCGGAAAACGTGGAACCGATATTCTGTGTAAAAGTTGTGCTGAAGGTGGAGGGCCAACAGTGAGAGGTTACATGGATTGAGGGTGCTCTGGCAAGCGTGTCCGCTCACATCCTCCCACACGCCAGCGCCAAGCATCGAACCGTGCATCATCTCAGACACAGAAACACACAGTTATACCACACAGGCTGTACTGCACATTTTTAGCACACATACATACGAGCAAACATTAGCCATGAGGAAACATACTGAATACTTTGTTCATAATGCTATTTTGATATCATGTTGTGTTCAAATTTATGCATTAAACATTTTTTTGTGACGGGGCCTGTGATTTGGATTTCCTTCCCAGCTTGCAGCATGTATAATATGGAATATCTGCCACGGTCTGATGTGGAGGCTGTTTCATGAATGAGAAACATGATCTGGGAAATCACTAAATATAACTGTGAAGTTCTGCGGCTGTCCGCATCCCCTTTGATAAGAGAAACCCCCTCATCTGCCCCGAAGTGTCTGCATGAACATGTTTCACGTGGCAACCCACAGACACTGCTGTCAGAACAGTCGTTTAAAGACAATCATCACCAAACAAAAGGCAACCATGTTCTGACAGTTCTCATCTTGGATTACGAATCAGAGAAGGTGCCAGAATGTCAACAGAACAAAACACAATGCGACTCTGTCTGCGCGCTGACTGACAAGGAAACGGAAAGGAAAAAAACACAAGTGGGAAGAGACACATTAGATTCAAAGAAAGTGTTGCACATCTCTGACTTGTACAGATCCGGTGAGATGTGAGACGAAGAGACAAAACTCAATAGCCAAGAGTATTGTTCACCCCCCAATGGTCTTCTTATGTGAGCTGGTCTTTATAAGTTCAAATTGGAGCTCATTTGAGGATGTGATTACATTCCTGACCATAGATTATGTTTATTCTCAGCAGGTTGCTCTTCTCATGTTGGCCGCCACTCGGTGTGTGAATCTTTTCCAAGCCCCCAGGACGACGAGCACTGGATTGTGTGGTGATGATGCGTAATGGCTAAAGTCAAAGTTGCAGGTCACATCATGCCCGGAAAGAAGAACTGAGCATTACACTTTGAAATGATTCTTCAAAGGGATCACCATTTGAGCCATCAGGTCAGTAATTATGGTCTAAAAAGCAGTGTTTCACTGCCCTAGCACTTTCAAAACTGTTGCACCTCTGACCACACTCAACAGAGATGTCAGGGTGTACTGACACACCCTGGTGTTCAATTGATTGATCCTAAGTCCCGCCCCCCCTTTAGTTACTGTGGTCAGACAAGCTTGACGAAAAGGAACATGGAGACGTTGGTTCCATTTAGCCGGGTGCCACAGTGTATATTACAGATAGATAGTTTCTGGGCAATATAGCTTCAAGAAGCCAACAGCAAGGACGACAGTATATGATGGGAGGATATATTCATGATGATAAACTTTACTTATGCAACTTTACACGTTGGGATGCTAGACGTCGTGTATATCGAAATATATAACACCAGAAGTCACTTCGGGGTGTAACAATCGAAACTGTGAAATGTACCTTTGAGATATATTGTGTTGCTTAGATCCAAGAGAAGCAACATCGTCAGACAGCGCATTGTGTTTACAGAGTTAGTTGAGCGACGCACTTCTTACGGATGGATGCCTTCTACTTGTGCTTCGACTCCTTTTTGCCTCTCAACTCAAGTGTGATGGTTAGGTTTCGTGCGGTCTCTATTTTGTTCATGTATGATAAAATAGCAGTATGTACAATCAGGCTTGGTAAGGTTGATGTGTTGATGTGAAGTTAGTAATAGACAATGAGCATTGTGGAAACCCCAGTACCAGTGTGGCTGTGAGTCGTCTTCTGCTACGCTCTACAAGCTACCTCAACCATCAAACACGGACCCAAACCGTTACAGGGGTCAGACCCTGCTGCAGTCAAATAAAGGGAATCTGGTGCTCGGAAACACTACCGTTTTTGTCCACAGGGACCGCCAAAATCAACACAAAATGAAAGTTCCTCGTAGTAACTGTGACTACACACAATATAATGTGCCTTACATAGTAATGTTACCATTGAACAGACGTAGTTTATCTAAGTATGACAGGAAATGAGAAAGCTGATTGAGGTTCTGCCAGGTTCCAAGCTTGCTCGACTGTTATTGGAGCACAGAGCAAAAAAGGGGAGGAACTTAGGATGGTTCAATTCTACATCACTGCAGCAAGGTGAGAAGTTCAACTACTGGACGTCAGCATGAACAGCAGCTGTTAAATTGGTGCATTCATGTGTGCAGACAGACAGCTGGCTGAGGAGGACACTCTACTCATTACTACTATTTGTGTTGCTATTATCATTACTCATGCATACTGTTAGTAGGCTATAGCTGGAAAAGCACGTGAAACCAATTTCCAACTGATGGATCGAGATTCATATTTACTGTATTCGGTGCATTATGTTTTATACTCCCTGCTGTGTATGCTGATCAATCACAAAAAACAGGGGTGAGTTATGCTGAACTTTTTATCAATGTACTGTATGCATGAGCATGTATATAAAACAAACACTCTCCCACTCTGTTTATGTTTGGCACCGTTGCAGATCTTGAGAACAAGTACATTTTGTTCAAACTGAGTTGACAGTGAATCATCATTTAACAATGTACCTTAGTCAATCCATCACTTTAAAGATGGGACTTTTTTACCCTGCACTGATGTTATGTTACTGAAAGCTGAACAAGCAGCAAAACAAAATGTAAGGGCATTATTTCTGAGGAATCCTTTGTATGGACCAAATAAAACATCCTTTTCAAAAAGAAACAGTTCATTAGATCAACTGAATTCTAATTGGCAGAAAGGGACGGTAACAAACTAGAATTTCACCGCATGGTATTGAAATGTTTGCACTTTTGTTTCATTGAAAAGCAGCACAGTGTTGGCAGCGTACAGGCAGCTGTACGATCCGAGTTTAATCAGTTATTCATAGGATTCCTGCTGCCTCAAGGCCACCCTTGTTGGCAAACAGTGCTTTGTAAACCAACAAAAGTGCACTGCAAAGAACCAGCGTATAATGAAGCTGTTATTAGAGCATGCATACAGCAGCTACGCTTTTGATACACACTAAAGAACCAATTAGCAGCAGACAATTCTCAGGGTGCACAGGACCAGGAAATTAAAGCACTTAAAACGTTCAGGCGAGAAAGAGATGCAAATGTGGCTTATTTTCTCATTCCCCAGTACTCACTAAGGAGAGAAACGAGGGTTTATTAGTCATTTATCGCACGTTTCACTGAAGAAAACATTCGTTTGGTTTCACTGTGGAGTTTATTTCTCAATTCTACATCTATTGCAAGTACAACATGCAATATAAGTTCTGAGTTGAAAGGAATTATATCTGGGACCATTATAAGTATCTAAGGATTGCATTTGACCATGTGTTGCAAACAATTTTAAGCTTTTTGCTAATCACAAGTTTAAAATACATAATTTTGGCAGTTAAAAACACAACGTTTTGCATTCTAGTTAGCCTGCCAAGACACTAGTCGATTTCACACACTCTTTCTCTTTTCTACTCAACTACAGACATGGAAACATGGAACAAATGCTGTAGACTATGGAACAGAATAGATCCCTCGCTAAAGCCAACTCCCCAGTTACTGTTACGCCCGTCAAATTTTCCGTTTGCGTACAGCACATATACAGTTTACAATGACAGTGGAAGATCTACGACTCAAAAGTCTATTTTTATAAACAGTGGGTCCTTGATGTCAGACAAAACGGGCTTCTCATTTCTAGCTGACAACTATCAATTTTGTCAGCTGAAATGACGACTATGCTGGCAGATTTGATCAGATTTAGCTGCTAGCTAATTAAGCTAACATTAGTTCCTTAAATATGGTCTTAAATATGCATTGATCGCTATATGATACAATGCTAAAAGACTGGCTGCTTAGTAGCTATACCTACGAAAAGTAATGCACTGTGATTCATATATACTGTATATATACCAGTTTGTATATAATCCACGTAATCGTGAACCAAGAAGTATAAAGAGCGACAAACCCTACATAAAGAGGATGTCGGGGTGGATGGTTAGGTCAGGAGCCCAGTGTTGGTACCCCGTGTGAAACCAGAAGTCAACGTTGATTTATTGGTCGCATAACTTCCGTATTTAAATTACACCAGTTCCATAGTTATTTGAACCCCAACTACAATCTTTTCCTAAACCTAACCAAGTTGTTTCTTGTGAAGACGGGAAGGTTATTTTGAAAAAACTATTTGCACGTAACGAGCAGAAATTGACACGTGTTGCTGGACATTCTTAGGAAGACGAACGAAAAATAAAAAATAACTTTTCGTAAGATATCATACGAACGAAAGATAAGAAGTAAACGACTGAGACTAAACCTGTATGTCCCAGAAAAAAGTCAGCATCGTCTCCAGCTGATGATCCACAACGTGCAGTTTATAACAGTCACTTTTTCTTGTGATTTTGGTTCAATATGGTATATTTTATAAGGTATAATAAAAGTATTTTTTAATGTAAGTCATCAATTAAGTTTTGAATCACTCAGTAAAACTCTTGCATGTAGTGCTGAAGCTCCAGAAACTGTATGTGTGTTATTGTTACCCAGGTCTGACAGTCTGTAGCCATGTGGACATCAGGATATTGGAGCTTAACTGGCAGTATGGGAAATGTTCTCCCATAAGGCTTTGCATGTGAGAGAAGACGGAGCGGAAGGGGCCTCTGACAAACATTTACAGACCAGAGCAATTAATTCTTAGTCATCTCCCATAATCCACTGCTCGCCATTCGCCCGTCCACAATAAAGGTCACAGTGGCCACACAGGGACAAAACACACACACACACTCTGGGGGGGATTTGGTGACTAATTAAACAGCAGATTAGAAAGTGAGCAGTATCTTCTGAAGAAAGAGTATCTGAAGGCAAATGAAACAGCTGTGATCCTCTCAGTCTGCTGAGGCCTTTCATCTGATGAACACAACCAGTAGTGTGACGTCGACTCCACTTTCAAACAACTTGTTTCTATTTTCAAGCACGAAAAAAAGGCACTTTTGAAATCTGCATCTTCTCTGTCCTAGTTGCAGCAGTGTGATGTACTAATTAATGCACCTGCTAGTTTTGCAGCATCATCAAAAAAAAGTCTGACCTTACCAATATTCATCAAGTGATAGAAGATTTTATTTCTGATTAGAAAATTTAAAATGCAAAAATAATAAATCTACTTTTATTCTGAAACACTATGTTTAATGACAAAGTAAGAAGTTATCTTTGATTTGTCTCGACTACTGTAACTTTGGTTTTATCATGTAGATGGAGGAAGTTATTGGCCATCCATGTGTTGATACCAGAGTTACAGTTTCGTTTACAATGTTAATCTGAAAGTTATCAACATTGGAAACTAACAAATGTCATAACTAAGCATGATGGGCTTTAGTGGATTTACAAATGAAATAGGAGGCCGAGGACTGTAAAGTAAGTAAAGTATTGCATTCAAAACCCTACCTAAGTAAAAGTATGTAAGTATTATCAGCAACATGTTCTTAAAGTATGAAAAGTAGATATACTTATTGTGCAGTAAAGTGTTTCCTGTCAGTGTTTTATTATTACATATGATGTTTCTGGATTAATATTACTGCTATAGAATATGATGCGTTGCTGTAGATTAAACTACCAGTTAAAATGAGCACAACCATAAACATCTACAAGATCATCATCTGTTTCTAACGTCACTGTCCTGTGTGAAGCACGTATCTCTAAAAAGTCAACTTTTCACAGTGTCAGAAAAAACAGCCCCGTTTTCAGCTTTGTGACGATGCATTTTCCAGCTGATCCGAGAGGCTTTTTAAAGAGTTTACTTAGTTTGAGAAGTAGGAGATTCTTGTCAACACGTAAAGGAACACTTCATCCTTCAGTTCATCATGAACATTCAACGTCAACACATCTAAAAATATGTGGTTTTCACTGGACAGGAAGGGGATGAAAAACTGTAATCTGAAAAGAAACTAAAGCTGTTAGACAAATAGTGCAGTAAAAAGTACAATATTTGCCTCTGAGATGTAGTAGAGTAGAAGTATAAAGTAGCAGAAAATGGAAATAATCAGGTAAAGTACAAGTACTTAAATTTGTACTGAAATACAAAACCTGAGTAAATGTAATTAGTTATAGTCCACCACTGCTTAGATGTGACTTACTTGAGCTTTAGCCGTTTGTTGGCATGAAACTACAGCATATAACATCCTCACAACTGACTATATTTCAGAATTATATTAATTTTTTCGTTATATATTTTAGGTCTTTATCTATTTTTTATCTAAATATATGTCTATATTGTTAAGCCTATGAACATTTGCTTTATTATATAGCTCTATAAGACAACACTCAATAGATACAGGCAATCTGTCTGTTCCATTTGTTGCTGTCTATCCCCATCTTGTGGCGTGCTTCGGTACTGCCAGGAGCTAAACCATGAATAGAAAAAGATGGCTACATTTCTGTAGTACATTATTGATCACTAAGATGGGTTTTTTTTTCCTGCCTTCATCTGCGGTGTTAGAGGTCAGGTCAGCTGCAGAAAAGCACACATAACACATGAGAGATTAATATACATCTCATGTCTCAGGCATTCGGATCATCTAGATTCAAGTACGGTGAGAATACATTTTAAATCAGAGATCACCGGATCAAAAGTCAGAAATAAGGAATTCAAAAGGTCAGAGCCTTAGTAGGCTACTTGTATAATATTCATGTGATCTAATGTTTGAGAATAATAAACGGTAGTAGATTTTAGACTCAGATAAGACAACGCTCAAACCTTGGTTCTCTAGTTAAATGTGCAAATATGCATACAAAACATCAACAAAGTAGTGTTTATGTCAGGGCTATTTGTATTTGATGACATTTTATTGTGCAGCCCCTTTATTTTACTCATTTTTGTATTCTATTTCCACTCTTACTATCCCTTTATTTTGCTTTTTTCCCCATTGTTACTTCTGCCACAGCTTGACTTAGTGTCTCCACAGGGATCAGCACAACGTCATGATATCTCATCTTAAACATAAATACAGGCCATAAGGTAGAGAAGGAGCCAGACAGTGAAGCAGACAGTCAGTCAGGTCCAGACAGATGGATGAAGTGATAGGCAGAGATAAAGATGATGTGGATAAAGAGAGGAAGCGGAGCTATGATCAGCTGATGATGTTGGTCAAGCTCCAACATGACACCAGCAGATGTGACGGCGTTTTTGAAGCAGCACGCCACCCTCCTGGTGGGCGTCGTGGAAGACAGATAGCCCAGCAGACAGCCCGTGATGCCCCAGGGCGAGGCTGATTTATAGGGTGGACTTACTGCACGGTCAGGGCGGGGGGGGGGCCCTTGTTTCAGCATCACACACTCACATCAGACACTCCACACTCTGCTGCAAGAAATACTACTAACTTTAAATCTTGTTCAGAAACTATTTTATTCTTGTTGTTTACTTGCTACTACTAAACTTAAACATTAGTGTTTCAAGTGGTCAATAGTTGTTTTCTTTGCAAGTATTTTAAAATAAATCTGCATTATATAAAAGTGGAATTATAGCATCATTTCTTTTTAGAAAAAACTAAATCATAATAGTGAATACGAAATGTGCTATTGTTTTTTGCAGTGTGCAAGGCGAGGACTTTGACCTGATGTTGCCATATTGTTTTTCCTCTGATGGTGTCTAGGTGTAACCCTGTGTTTGACCACTCAGGTCAGAGGGCCAGCTCAGATACTTCAGCTCTGGAAGAGGTGAGAGTTCAGCTGCACCTTTTCAGCTGTCTGACACATCAAGTAAAAACAGCTGCTCTGGAGGTTTTGTAGTACAAGTTAGTGGTATATCCAGCATTACAGTATGCATTCTATAGACTAGACTAGGTTGTATGCTTAAAAAAATAAAAGAAGAAGAAGAAAGCATAGGTCTCCTCTTTATCTCAATGACTAGCTGTGTTTCCATTCACATTTTTGTATGCACATTTTGAAGTATCTCATTAGAAAAGCTGTAGGCTATGGAAGCAGCAAAATTCAATAAAACTTCCTTATTTGCGAAGAAAAAGGTGCTTTTTGTCATTTAAAATAAAACTGTTTTATATCTATGTTTTTTTTTTGCCATAGTGGAAAAACAGTTGATGCATTAAATGAAACACCTTTGTAGAATAAACTCTGATGTAGTGAACAATTAACTCACGTGACTGATCAGCTGTTTCCTGTCAGTGTCTTCTCAGATATTCATGTAACATGTGAATGTTTGTCTTCATCTCCAGACAGCATGAAACATGGACAACACTAGCTGACATTAAAAAACTATTACAACTTGCCCAATACAGAGTAATTCCTGAAGACGTCTCTCCATTATTCTCTCATAGATGGTTAGATTAGATTAATACATCCATAGATTAGAGGGCCATGAAGAACACTTCCAGTTCACAACCTCTACTTCTTCTCCTACTGTTTACTGGTAGATTACAGCCATGCCTAGCCTATAGCGCCACCATCTCACCAAAATGCACTGCAGCAGATTTTATTGGCTCAAAACCAGTTGATGGAAACACATCTAATTAGCGTTTCACTATAAATTTGCTTGAAAATTGAATGGAAACACGGCTCATGTGTGTGTTTTTGAACACGTGATTTATATGTGAGATTTACGTCATCAATCGTTTTTTATGACCACAGTGTAACACGCTGACACACAATACTGAACTATTTTATGACCTTATAAAGAGCACCGTTAGTATTCATTCGGAGTCGTGCTTCTGGCCACCAGCCTGACTTAAGTCCAATACTCACACTCTATTTAGCTCTATTTTGGTCTCCACCAACTCCTGGGGGAAATATCTGACTCTTTGGCTGCTAAATGCTCCACTTTATTCACTAGTTCCTTGGTGACTTTTGTCTGCCTGTCATCTGGTGCTCACTCTCACATGTTCAAAACCATCATGTATCCAAAAAGCACGTGTTTTGAAATTCACACCCAAGTTTTCATGTAGGATTTTAATTATGCTGTGACTGACAGCATGTTTTGGAGCCGGCATGTCCCTTTAAAAAAAGAAATATGAAACAAACAATCAAACAACAGTTAAGAAGAGCTTATATTATTAGACTAACTGATCTTTAATACAATTGAAGTTTGATCCGATGTGTTTTCAGGATACTTCTTTGATCAGAATTTAAAAATCTAAATAGAGACATTGACATTTATTATTGACATTTATTTAGAGGAAAAAGACAAATTCATCTTTTGCAAAATTAGCCAATTAAGTAATCATTCTATCAAAGCAGTAGCACATAGCATGACAGTAGTGTTTTGTTGCATTCTGCTGTGATAGTAATTCCACATTAAACGAAGCCTGTAGACTGAGGTTCCTCCTCCATGTCTCAGGCCTTCTTTTGCTTCTCTTAATTGCCTCAGGAAGGAGCAGGCCAGGTTTCTTTCCAGGCTTCTGTCTGGCTTGAACTCACTCATGTCCCACTCTCCCTCTTCCTCTCTGTCAACCCCCTGCAGCGAGGGGTTTCTCTCAGGCAAGGTCAGGGGCTGTGGTACATCCCCCGGTCTCCTCGCAGATTTCCCATCATCTTCCGTCCGGACCCACTGCTGCCGCTGGGACACATACACACCGTAGGAGGTTGGACATGAATGTCCTCCAGTCTACATCCTCCTCCTCCTCCTCGTCTTTCGTTTCTCATTTCCTGCTCCCTCTCTTTCACATGTTCCGTCAGCTTGCATCATGTTTCTGTCACGCTGCATATCTGCCACCTTCTCTTACATTTCCTCCTTTTCCTCCTTCTACGTCTCTTCTTCCATGTCCTCCACCCCATCTTTCTCCACCTTCCTTCCTCACCTCCTCATGTCCTCCCTTGTCAATGTGCAGAAAGCATTAACCCTCGCTCGGGTCGGGCCCTAGTAGGCGGTGGAGAGGATTAAATTACCCCAGGAAGGGTAACAGTTGTCTGGGAAGTGTCCAGACTGAGAGCTGGTGTTGGGATATTCATATTAATCTCCCCTACATCTGCCTCCTTCCAGACACACACAGTCAGGGGAGTGTGTGAATGGGAGGATCTGTTCACCCTGTCGTTAATCTCACACACTCCCCTTTGCATTCATTAAGTATTAATGCATAATGAATGATTAGAATAGTAACTAGAGACCATCTTGCAATGGGATCACACCAGCCGTGATGCCATATCGGGCCAGGGGTGGAAAGTGGGGGGGCCAATGCCTCCTTCCCCACTTCCTACCCCCTACTTCTGGCACCCTTGCTCGGACCACACCCAATTTGATCTCATTTACACATCTGTAAAGTTTCATGACTGCATCCTGCACTCACACACAACATTGCATGACTTGCAACCCTGCACATAGTTAACAGTATGCCTACAGTTTGACCTGCATATATATATATACATATATATATATATATATACATATATATATATATATATACATATATATATATATATATGTATATATATATATACAGTATATATGGTCAAGTCAACATTATATGCCACATATAAGTGATGTCGATCATCGGAAAGCTGGGAACCTGAAGATTAATTTGAGATGCAGCTCAGCATTGTGTGTCAAATTGTTCTAGTCATAAATAAAAAGTCATAAATAAACATGTATTAATTAATTAATGTAAAAAAAAAAAAAGGTCACAAGCTCACTATATGAAATGTCTACTATGGGAACTAATATCGTCACACATGAATACAGTTGGGCTCATTGAATCCACAAGAGTTTCAGCTTCACAGTGATACCCAATTTATGCAAATCTAAGACTGTTTAGGGACCCCAGTATGCAGAAATATTCAAATACACCATTTTGGAATAGGCGAAAATAACACATTTATAGTGCATTCAAAAAAACTCACATTTGCCATTAATATCATAGAATTCAAACTTAGCCAAATTGTAACTGTTGGCCCAACATACCATACTGTATTTAAACATCTGTGCATCTCATATGAGGACAATAAGAGCTGTCATGGACCTTTAGAGTCACAGCTCCAGTAAGAATCTCTTTAAAAACCATTAAATCACATCACAGTTTTTTAACTGAAATAGGAAATACACAGGTCACATCACATCCCTTTGCTATTTATCCCATCATGTTGCCATAACATTTGAATGCTCCCTTTCATGACTAGGGTAATGTGCCAATTGATTACAATTACAGGGCTCAATTAGGCCATCCGCTCTGCACTTCTATGAATATTGTGAGCTAATTTAGTGGATTGCTGTTGAAATCAGTCTTTAACCCCTTAGCTACATGTAGATCAACGAAATAAACCACTTTTATTATTGTACATCAGTTCAGCCGTGATTCAAAACAGAGACAATATGGCTTGGAGAATGAATGTCCTGCTGCCCTTCAGAAGACAGTCTGCTCCTGAATTGCGCATATTATTAACACAATGTCATCTTTGGCTGTGGTGATAACTGCATTTGCATCAGCATTTTAGGAATTAAGAGTCATTTTGAATTACTGCAATAGGCTATATTAACCTTCCAATAATCTTGTGACCACAGAATGTTAATGTAAGAGCTTACAGCCTGAAACGAGACTAAAGAGGTCAGCGTGCTTCAACAGAACTGCACATGGGATGATCAAACAGCTTGGGAAACCCCCTCTCCTCACTCTCTGAGCATTGGGTGGGCTGTGTCCGATCTGATGATGGCGCTAGATGAAATGTTAACTGGTCATCAAAGTTATTATGTTTCATCGTGAGGGGAGCATTAGTGACTGTACCAAATGACATCATTCCAGTAGTGAGTTTGGTTTCACTTAAAACCAAAAATGTCAACCTCATAAATGTTCTAGAGCAAAAGTTGGGATCATCAAATTCATTAAAGGGCGGGTCCGTCTGCATTCTTCTCAGTTTTTATTTTTATGGAAGCGCCCACTCAGCCTAAAGTAGTTACTTAGGTTACCAAAATAAGCTCATCAATAAGCTGATGAATAATGTGAACACTAACACGAGCTGAGTCAA
Source organism: Sebastiscus tertius (assembly GCA_916701665.1). Lineage (NCBI taxonomy): Eukaryota > Metazoa > Chordata > Actinopteri > Perciformes > Sebastidae > Sebastiscus > Sebastiscus tertius. The sequence goes on from CAKAOH010041465.1 coordinate 13,012, forward strand.
CGTTAGCTGTGCTAGGTTTGGAAATATCTGAACGAAATGGGGTTGTATGTATACTCCTCTGTTCTGCGAGATAAAATTACTGTTTTTGTGAATGGAGTCTGGTGGCTTTGAAGAGAGCGATATAACGGCTTTAGTTCTCCATCGGAAAGGGCTGTCGTCTGACGGCGAGGTAATGCAGCTGTGGACGGGAGCAGCAGAAAAATTTATTTTAGTCACGTAAAAAAAACCAATATCAGTTTAAGTGTACGCTATATTTCGAATATTTTCACCGCTTTACCTCGCCATCAGACAGCCCTTTCTGACAGGGAACTGAAGCTGTTATATCAAAAGTAATTCTACATCGCAGAACACAAGAGTTGCTGGTTTTCCGTTGGCTTTCGGATCCGAACACACGTAGCGTCCAAAGCATTACATTGTTTAGCTCCCGTCTGCTTCCCCAAACTGGGAGCATGCTGACCGCCATAATACACATTGAATGGATAACGACATCATGCAGGAACCTACGTCAGGTCACATGGGAAAAAGTTTTTAGAAGGGCTTGAAGGGAAAATAGCATTTGACGCTAAAACATACATATGTTGATCAAAATTTTAATATTCAGATTTGTATACATAAGGAACATCACTGGGAAGCTACAGAATGATATACAAATAAAAACGAACAAACATATTGGACCCACTCTTCAAGATTCATCCTTCTGGAAACCAGGAGGTTCAGTACAAAATGTCATGGCAACCCAGCCAATAACTGTTGAGATATTTCAGTTTGGACTGAAGTGGTGGACCGACGGACCAAGATTGCCGTTAGAACCATGGGATTTGTCAGAAAGACCACCCAGCACCAACGACTGATGTATATATCATACAGCGTGTGTATCATGTATGATATATGGCGCCCACCTGTGGACGGGCTGTCTAATTCCCCAGTGGTTGGCTGCCTGCAGACTGAACACATTATTATGGCGTTTTATCTACAGTCATGGCAGTCACTCACATCTCAGACCCAGATAACGGCGAGGGAGGAGGCGGCAGATGTCCTGCCGTATTATAGCAGGAGGTGTGATAGAGATGTAAAAGGGGAAAGGCCGCGCTCGCCGCCATGGGAGAAACCTCCTCTGTTCAACAGTCAATCAGAGCACGCCATATGAGCGTGTCACCTGTGATTACGCTCCCCGTCGGTTATCTCCATGCTGACAACACGATTCCAGAGAAAGGTATGGCTGCAGTTGGATGTGTGTATATATGACAACATGTGTGTGTAAAATATAGAGGTGTGTATTCAAAACATTTTCCCACATTTGCAGTTAATTTATTTCACCATAATACTTACATACCTTTCACTGGTTCGCTGACTAAACACACTTTGGTTTACATGACATAACTCATATCATCTTAGCTTGTTGCTGTCATACGTCAACGTGTAGGGACCCATAATCTAATCTAGTCTAATCTAATGTAATGTAATCTAATCTAATATAATCATCAGTCACAATCGGTTTTGATTTAGCTTTTCCACAGTGCTGGCATTAAACCATTGTAAGGCCTCTCAGGCTCTGATCTTTGTGCTGCTCACTGTTGATCACTAATGTCCCTCCGTGTTTCTCTCCATTCAGCCAAACAGCAGGGCCTCTTGCCAGCTCCCACCTGTTTGTTTTTCTCTCGGCTGACAAGACTAAACCACTCTGGCCCCTCACCTAGCGTGCCCTTTGGTCGGAGAATAACAAAACAACGTGAAGCGGAGGTGAAACCTGACCTGTTTTCTGAGATGAATTATGTATGGTGCATTAATTATGGGCAGCACGGAGAGAGAATGTGTTCTTTCTTCAAGGATTCATCCATTGATCAGCATCTATGTAAGATAAATGCAGCAGCGTTCACCTCTTCATTCATTACCACATATATAAAACGATGTAATGTGGAAACAATATATTGTATAATTGATCATCTGGTTATACACAGTGGGGGAATGTAACTAAGTACATTTACTCAAGTAAAGTACTTAAGTACAGTTTTGAGGTGCTTGTGCTTTACTTGAGTATTTTCATTTTATGCTACTTTATACTTCTACTTCCCTACATTTGAGAAGCAAATAGTGTACTTTCTAACTGCACTTCATTTATTTGATAACTTTAATTACTTTGCAGATTCAGATTATTCAGATCTTTTACCAGCGGCAACACCAAAGTGATGTACATATTAATATATCAGTAGTTATAATTAGTAATATATTTTTTTATTATAATGAAATGAGCCATTCTTCATGAGTACTGTTAGTTTTTGTACTTGAAGTATATTTTGATGCAGATACATTTGTACCTTTACTTCTGTAAAATTTTGAATGCAGGACTTTAACTTGTAACAGAGTATTTCTACACTGTGGTATTACTTAAGTAAATTATCTGAGTACTTCTTCCACTAGTGGTTAAACACAGTGACACAACAGGTCATGGATATGAATCTACATCATTTGCATTATCTTTCCTTTGACTATAAATACCATAGAAACACCTTTACTAAAAGACCAGACCCTATAAATGTCATTTCTTGAACTCTGCTGCATCCTAGTGGACTGATGAGGCATAAACTCCTAAAGTGCAGGATACAAATGCCAATTCTCACCACTTCTATAAACTTGGTTGATGGTGAGATTTAAAAAATAATCGTCCAAATTTAAGCAGCAGAGGCCGAAATATCTGGACTATTCCGGCATATTTCAGTACATATTGGGGGTCAAGCTCCAAAAACGCTGTTCTACACTTCCAATAATGCAAATAATAACCCCTTTTTGTTTTACCCTCCCGGATGACATCATCAGGGCTGTTTTCTGGAGAGCTACAGAAGACATTGTACGAGTGTTTTAGCAGTATAACAAGCAGTAATCTACCTGTAAGAGTAATATCTGTGGAGTTCCCTTTTAATGGGAGATGTCTTTTCTCTGAAATAAAATGAAAATATGATCTGTTACATTACATTCCAATGGATATAGCTAATTAGCAACAGAGATATACAAAAGTAAACTAAAAAAAAACAACTTAAAGATCCCTTACTTTATGGTGACAGAAACTAATTATTCTCGGTGAAAAAGAGATTAACTCAATAAGACAGGCAGGATCTCCTCTCACCGGCATGCAAGTTGATTTGAATACATTGCAAGTGAGGCAGAGCTCATTTATCTTCTCCTCTGGCTCTCGCCCACCTCTCTCTCTCTCTGCCAGTCACTCAGTCAGCGTTGCAGGCAGCACACACACACACAGCTTCGGTGGCGAGATGCAGATTGATAAGGGGGTTGGGGCAACATAAGTGGGTGTAACTGGTAGGATCCGATTCAATGCCAAACACAGCGCTCAGGGCTGCAGCAGTCACGCTCCATTTCTGCTGCAGTTTTAGCCCAGGAACAAGAGATTTCTGCTTCATGTGAAGTAATTATATGTCTGTATTGCATATTCTCATAACTGTAGAATAAAGAGGAGATGTTCCAGAAGCAGCCACATAATGTAAACCACACTTTTTTTTACACATTCACATATACAGGTTATACTTTCCAGGATAACTTTATTCTTTGAAACTACAGTGTTGAGTTAAAAATACTTCTTTTTGACCGACAATAGTAAACACACACACACACACACACAGTGACAAGGTTGGGCGGATTCATCACAGTGAGGATATTCAGAGAGGCACGCTTTTAAAATAAGTCAAAGTGAATCTTTTATCGTCTCTACCTAAGGATGACAGCAGCCTTTACTGTTGCCCACATTCAACAAAACAGCCTTTTCTAAAGGCTCCTCAGTCCCAGGACTACAGATGAGGAGCAGCAGTCATTGTCATGCAGAATCCCACTGTGCAAAACAGGCCTCTCAGAAACTCTATTTTGTAGCCTATAACATTCGGAGAAACCGTCACGATGATTATGGCAAACAGTGCCTATTGTCATGCGGCAGACTGTGCATGCACAGAGGTAAGAGGACACAGCGTTCCACTAACAGAAACTCAAACAGAGTACAACAAACACTGAATATACTGAGAAATTCACTATAAAACCAAAAATATCTCTATGGCTCTCAAAGCTTCTAATGCCACAGATAGTTTAGATGAGGATAACCAGATGAAGATTCATAGAAGATTCATGGATCATATATGAAATAATAGCTTTTTATATCTAGTCATATATGATGCATTTTTATGGCCCCTGGGAGCCAAATGCATAAATTTGAGAACCATAACTCTCAATATATAACGTGACCTTGTACTGACTAATTGCTATGTAACAGCTATAGGTTATTGCTGGTGAGTTATAGCTTACATCTGAGCTCATGGTTCATTAATCAGAGTTCATGGCATTACTCTTAAAGGAACAGTGTGTAACATTTAGGAGGATCTATTGGCAGAAATAGAATATATTAATATAAAAGTAGGTTTTCTTTAGTGTGTAATCACCTGAAGCTAAGAATCGTTTTGTTTTTGTTACCTTATAATGAGCCGTTCATATCTACATACGGAGGGGGTCGTCTTCACAGAGAAGGCCGCCATGTTTCTACAGTAGTGCAGAACAGACAAACCAAACACTGGCTCTAGATATAGTGTTTTCACGTTTTAGCGTCGGCCACCTCTCCTACAGGCTTTGCACACAGGAGAAGCTTCAGTTGGTTGCAATCTGCAACTGCACCGCTAGATGCCGCCAAATCCTACACACTGCACCTTTAAATACCTGATAGCTGGATTACAAAACATTTACATTTTTAAGCAAAAAATTAAGAAATAGTTACGCTGATTTGCTGTATTATAAAGAATTAGATGAGAAGATTGATACCACTCTTGCCAGGCTAGCTGTTTCCCCATTTTCCCTTTTTATGCTAAGCTAAGCTCAGCTAAGATAACCCAAAACTTTTATCATCAGAGTGATTTTTCCTTCAATTACGTTTTATTATTTTGATGGCTTGAGGAAACTTATTATTGGAGAAGGGGCAATATAACTTGTGCCATTTTGACATAACAACCTCTGGTAATTAATAACTTCAATTTGAATACACAATACAGCTGGGAGACTGAACTCTGGCAACAAAAAGATGTGTGGAGGTTAAGCATGGTTCTAAGTGCTAATGAGTTAAGCACACCTGGTGGATGTGCAGTACAGTGTAGTAAGACTTGGAACAAAGTGCAGACATGCTAGTCTGCGGCATCCAGGTAAAGGATAAGAGAAGAGCTAGCCAGCAATATTACCTAGTTATGTGGTATTTGACATGACTAGTTCCCAATGGTAATAAATAACTAGAGCAATTCAAAGTAAAATCTTACACAGCACAGTGTCGATACAGAACAAAAACATGTAGAGATAAAAGAAACAAGGCCCTGGTGATAAAGTGAGTATTCCTCAAATTATCAACATTTTTGTTTTTACATTAACCCCCGAAGCAAACTGCAGCCATGCTAATCTACACCAATTGAGGCTCCTGGGTACGGCTTCTACTACTGTTGAGGCCAAAGTGCAGGAAGAAAATGCAGCTTGCAGAAGCGGAGAAGCAGAGTCCTGGGAGCCAAGGGAGGATTGGAGAGGTTAGAGGTTATCTTCTGAATACATGTGATGGATACTCAGTAGCCCTGGCCGGACCATTTCACGACTACACTGCAGCAGGCTGGGCTTTAGGGGTCAACGCGTTGTAAATCTAGCTAACGGAGCACGGGTCGTCCTTGCAGGGCTTGAAATCCCCTTGCAGCAGCAGGATCATAACAGCCTTGGTCAGGTAGCTGGAGGTGCCTCTCTTTCCCATCGGAGGTGTGTTGTAGAACGCCTCCATGTCGTCCTGGCAGAGACACGGATGAAAATGTTTTTGTTTTTTTTTAAAGTGCTTGTAAAGGTTATTTTAGAATGATGTGCTACAAGTAGAAAAAAACATCCTAGCAGGATTACATCTCACACATTTAATAAAGAATTGGACTATTTGGCTCTTAACACCGTTTAATTAAACTACCCATTTAGTTAAATTATCAATTAACAGGAGCTCAAAGTTTGTGAGCACATCGATTTAGAAAGGTGATGATGAGATAATTTTATGGCTGACACTCAGGTCACATTCAAATGAGAACATGTTATAATATCGGTTAGAAGGGGAGCCACTCTACCTGTTTCTCTACGCCCTGTTGGTGGCCGCGATCCCTCTGGAAATCCTTAAAGGCTTCCTTCACCAGACCGTCCAGATCCACCGTGGCGTCGAACTCCAGCTCCGGGTTTCTCTCCAGCACTATGGACACCACCATCAGCAGCTGCTCACACACAGCGGAGACAAGCCAAGGCTGTCAGAAACTAAGAACATCTCTTTTTTTAGAGGTCTAAACCTCATTTAATCGTAATCACACAAAATCTTCAAATCAATCTCAAACAAAAAGGAGAGCCAGCAAAGAATGGCTAGAAGTGGAGTCACTTAATATCCTCGCTGGAGTCCTCGATGCCAGAATAAGGAGAGCAAAGTCATGTTGAGCACAAATCCATACACGTTTCATTTTATTTGAGTTAGCTTTCAAGCATTTTGCTTCTGTTCTATCTGTGCATTTTGGTGTTTTTACCTCCACTATGATCTGTCTGTACTCAGGCAGGACGATGTTCTTCAGCGTGTCCTCCACCAGCAGGGAGAAGTTCATCTCATACATGGTCATGTCAGACAGCGTCGGTTGCTGCAGAGAGACAGTAATTGATGATCATTGTGTACATCCTGTGAGTGTTTGTGAGCAGTATAATATTACCACAGGGCTGTTATAATTATTCTTTTTAATTATTTAGTCCTGATTAAAGTGTCACACTGAATCATCTGAGCACAAAAGAGGCTGAGAGGATTGTGGGATCTCCCTCCCTCCTCCTGTGCACTAATAACCTGCATATCTACAGTAGCTGCAAAAACAAGTCAATGTTTGTGCCGTTAACTGAAGAGTCTCTCTTTCCAAACGAACGAAAAAGTAAATTTAAGTTGTGAAAACATAGAGTGGAATTGGCTTTGGTCCCCAAGTATTTTAGCAAATCACACTTGCAAACACATTAACAAAAAAAAGTGATTTGAGACAACAGAATACCGGTGATGTTTCTCATTTTTTTTAGTGCCATCTGTCTTTCAAACGTGACAATGAAGAGAACAATTTGAAATAAGTTTCTGCATCTTGCACAGTTGTGATGCTATCACGGTGACAAAATCTATCCACAGCCTGACAGAAATACAGTATAAACACCTGGAAAAGTACTTAAACTGCCTCTGTGGTAGTTCCCGCTACAGTAGGTGTGACACACAAGGTGAAAACAACACCAGCAACGCTGTCGCAGCTGGTAAAAACTAGAGAGCGTGTGAATTTCTTACTGTGACATGTCAAAATGTCTTCCGTGAAAAAGGCCTATCAGACAAGTGGAACATCATTAATGACATCTACACACATTAACAGACATTAATGATTGTTGAGTCTCATAATATATAATAACTAATAAATGGCTGTATGTTTTAAAGGACCAGTGTGTAACATTTAGGGAGATCTATTTGCAGAAATGGAGTATTATATTGATAAGTATGATTTCTTTAGTATATAATCACTTGAAAATGAGAATCGTTGTGTTTTCGTTGTCTTAGAATGAGCCGTTTATATCTACACAGGGTGAGGGTCCTCTCCACGGAGTCAACCATGTTGCACCACCATGTTTCTACAGTAGCCCAGAACGGACAAACCAAACTCTCTTCCTGCTTGGGCCAGAGTCGATAACGTTACTCGCTCCCGTCGCCGCCGCTCTCTCTCGCTTCACCACTCACTTTCCACATACACACACTATGCGCACTGGCTCTGCTCCAGATGACCTACGCTACTCTTACAACACCTTTAAGTAAACTTAAAAAGGTAAAATTCCCCTGTCAACAGGCATCGTTTGTGGCCGACCCAGGACAAGAGGGCTCTGCAGCGGGTGATTAAAACCGTTTGAGAACCCTTGGTACCCATCTATCGAGCATCAGTGATATCGGTGAGGTGAGGTGAGGTGCCTGCGCAGAGCCCAAAGGATATTAAAAGACAATACCCACCCCATCAACACCCTGCTGCCGTCTGGCAAGCACTGCAGAAGTATCTGCTGTTGTACCACCAGAATACAGATCAGCTTCTCTCCTCAGGCTGTTAGACTGCTCAACTCATCCTCCAAAACTCCACCATAAAAACATAGTTTTTGGTTTTCCTTATGTTGCATAAAAGAACTACAACTGCATTTTGTTGCACAGCCCTGTGATGTACAATGACAATAAATTAACCTTGAACCTACAACTCAAGGCTGTTTGTATAGCAGCACACAATACACAGTATCCCCTTTAACCAGCATTGGTCAGAGTGTGTATCCTGCAGCGGTGTCAGGGGAGGCAGGTACCTGTGGCAGGTGAGTCCCTGACACCGTAAAACCGTTGCGGGTCCTCTCCAGGATCTGCCACACACGATCATAGAAGCCCAGAGGGGTCCTGTTCAGAGAGCCATCGATCTGACGCTTGTTCAGCCAGGACCTGAGGCCAAAACAAAGGTGAAACTGTTGAACCGAGATTTAGAGACGGGGGGAAATATATTGTTGAAAGCCGTCGTTCTAGAGGAAATTGTTTATGTGTATTATATTAGATGAGATAAGATAAAAATGTAATAATTCCCACAGGGAAATTGGGTTGCGGCAGCAGAAGATAATAAGATATGGTAGGAGACGAGATAAAATAATTAAACCTAAAAAGATTATACAACAAGAGAATGCATTAAGATAACAGCGCTGCGTCTTCAAAAGGCAGGTTTGCGAGTAGAAAGGGATGAGAGAGCTCGACAGTGTGAGTGTGTCCTTGAAGAGTATACCTGCCGGTGTGTTGTGGCTGCAGGACGTCCAGCAGGAGCTGCTTGATGTCGCTGGGGGAGAGCTGGTAGATGTCCTGAGGTGGCATGTCTCCCGCCACGATCTTCAGCTCGTGTTTCATGGCCTGGACGATCCATCTGGAAATACACAGGACACACACAAATCCATTCTAACATGCTATTTAGTACGTTAACAGTGTGTGAGATATTTTAGTATGTCTGAAACCTTAGTATGCAAATTGCATACTATTTATGGTGAAATAATACAGTATGCAACGCTGGACACTACGGCGACATAAATATCCCACAATGCAATGCGGTAGTGATGACAACGTTTATAACAGACTTTGACGGACAGCTCTGTGACATCAATAACGTTTCAATTTCAGTGTGAGTATAAGATTTCACTTTGCTATATGCGTAAAATAGTTTTTAATTAGTTCAGACTTTATGATTCTCACAAATCATCATTTTTGTCACATGAGGTTGGCACAAGGTTACCATGGTTACACGTCTCCGGCCGACAAGGAGGCTCTCAGGAACGACCGAAATTGCTGCTCAGTGTGTCCAAAAAGATACATACTGTACTATTGTTTATTCACACAAATGTATATTGAACGATAGCACACAGGTATATATAGGTATGTAGTGCATAGTAGCCGATGTTAACCACCACAGAATTGATACTATGCAGCTTATACAGGGGTGGTCACTTGGGTTTGAATGAGGACAAACGTGTTCAAAACAGTGTCCTTTCTTCAGTATTGCTCCGGTGTCAAGTTCCATATAAATATAAGACCTTTTGCACCTAACCTCACAACACCTCCTCCAACACAGTTTCGATTTTTCCTGACAGTATTTCTTTCGGACCAAACATGTCTGGAGAAATGTGTTCAAACTCAGGAGCATTTATCCATTTAGTAGAGAGCAAACCAATAAATTGAGTCTCTTCCAAGAGAACCGCAGTGTGGTTCATTTGGAGGAAAACAACTTCAGAAAAAACAACCTGAAATGTATATGGACACAGATATTTGAAAGCTAAGCGCCCTTGATGTTTTGAACGTAACATAAGAAAATAAACTGAGGGAGAAACTGCAGCCTCAGCTGATGTTAATATTCATTGAATGTTTTATGTTACGTTGAGTGGTCTGAAAACCAGACTACATACTGCATGACTACAACCAGTGTTAAAGTCCATAACAAAAACTATACACACTAATATGTTCGTCAACGACCTTTTTTTCCACGACTAAGATGAGACGGGACCAACCTCATTAAACACTAACGCTGACAATATCAAATATTAAAGAAAACGAGACTAAAATAAAGTTTAAAAACATAAAATCTATTTTTGTCACCTCCCACCTTCTCTAGTTGGATCTTGAACTAACTGCAAAGCTGCATTCTTAATTATTCAACCTTTGTTTTTTATCAGATAATGATAAGATAAAATTTTATATGAAATAAGTTTCACTAAACTGACAGAAATGATTTATATAATCTGATGACTAAACAGGAGTAAGATTAAATAAAAAAAAAAATAGCTTACAGAATTAAGAGAGAAAACATTTTGACTAAAATCAAATGACTTTTCGTTGACTAAAACCGGACTAAAATGTTTTGAGTTGTCATTGTCTATAACTAGACTAAAACTATGAAGGATAAAAATGAATAAAATGTCACTAAAACTAATAAGCATTTTCGTCTTAAGACTAAATCCAAAAAAGCTGCCAAAATTCCCACTGACTCCAACCACCCTGAACCTGAAATGGTCCTACCCGACTCTGATCTTGAGCATGCCGCTGAACAGCTCGGGGTTGTTGGAGATAATCCATCCGATGTGGATGACCAGCTCCTGCTGCAGAACGGCCTCCCGCTCCCCTCCTTGAGGGGAGCACTTGCTGTAGATGATGCCCTGGATCACCCCTGGCGACAGTGGGTTTGAGATCACCTCCTCTTCTTGCCCGAACAGGCCGAGGGTCACCTGGCAACCACAGGCATTAACACAAACACACACACACACGAAGGGGAAAAGAGCACACACCGAACCCACATTAGAAAGCTCTCTGCAGCACAGAAGAATTGTTGTGTGTAATATATCTAATCTTTTGTGAGTATGTGTGCCGACGCAGATGCACGTGTGTGAAAGTGTGTTCATGTACAGATTCACAGAGTGCAATTCCTCCAAGTATCTTTGTTCCATCGCTCTGAAATTGGCCTCCTCTCTCGGAGTCACATAAAAGTGAGTGTGGGGGAAAAAAATTACAGATCTCAAGATTACTCTTTTGTATTTTGTTTCTTCTGAAAGCCATCTTGTGAAAATTACACCTAACCAATCTTCCTGACGGGAGGACACACTTCTATCCTGGCTTTCAGCTCATGAAACACAGCACTTTGAGGATGTACCATTCATCTTTACATCGAAACTGATTCTAACTGAGCAAAAGAACACAGCCTGGAGCGGGAAATGAAGTCTGGAAATGACCATAGTTGACGAGAAATATAAACAAAACCAGAGTCAGCGTTGACTTAAATGGGGTGGCGCCCCTTACTTCTTCAAACTGAGCTGTTATTGTAAGCAGAGGAACACAGCCTTCTCAAATCTTAAATCAGCCTTTTCCAATCATGTTGAGAGGAGCGATCCCTCCGGTGAGCAATCTATATGCAGATTCGCACCTTGAGCTACTTCAGCATAATGAAATGCCCAAAACTGTTGAGAAGAAGGGTAAAAAATGAAGCGAGATAACTGACACTCTGGAGAGGAGGCTAATCTCTGAGTAACACTTGACAGGAAATGATGCACCGAAGCTCATCCAGCACCAGGGAGTGGCACCGGACAAATTCCCGGGTCACAACACATCAATCGGCACAAGGAGTGTGTCTAGACACGGTGCATATTAGGATTCTACGCCGGTCACAGCTACAACTACAGCTTAGATGCACACACAATGGAGGCGAGCTGTGATGGGGAATGTGAGTATGCAGCTAGGAGTAAGTAATTCCCACAGGATGACAGCATGAGAAGCTTATAATCATAGATTACCAATTTAATTTCCTTTAATCAGTGAACATTAAAATCATTGTCCCGACATGCCTCTTTTCCCCAACATAAGCCCAAATCATTTGTACAGAGGGGATAGTTAAACTTCTCAGGTCTGTGTGTCCAACTTACCTGCTTGCCATGCACTAAAACACTAGTAATACTGGGGGCAAGGCTGTCCACTATCTTAGTTATGAGACTGGCAGCAAGACGGACAACAGACCTAGTGGGCGAAAAGACACAAGGACATTCTTGACATCATGACAGATAACAGCTAGGGCTTAAGCAAACTACAGCTTTTTTGTTCATTTTTACGACAAGGTGAGGGATCCAATTCCTCAACTTTACTGCTGCAGCTTCAGTAGAGGACATATTATACACTTTATGAGATGTAATAATCAAATTAAATAAATTGCCTTGTAAAATATGGAATATGTGGAGCATATATACTCATTACATTACTCAAACATTTGATCAGGCATTATTAGAAGTATCTATTTTAGGGCTACCAAAGTTAACGTGATAATAATGCACAAATTCGCAATAATTTCTTAAACGAATTAATGCAACTAAGGAGTCCATTGGTACCAACCATGTCATACTAGCTTGTCGTGAAGGAGGCTAAATAACGCTCCAAACTTACGCTACGCAAGGAGTCCCTTGACCTCTGACCTCAGTTTGAGTTTGATGCTTGTGTTTGTTATGATTTCAGCATGTTTTTTTATGCTAAATGCAGTACCTGTGAGGGTTTCTGGACAATATTTGTCATTGTTTTGTATTGTTAATTGATTTCCAATAATAAATATATACATACATTTGCATAAAGCAGCCTATTTGTCCACTCCCATGTTGATAAGAGTATTGAATACTTGACAAATCTCCCTTTAAGGTACATTTTGAACAGATAAAAAATGTGTGATTAATTTAATCACGATTAAATATGTTAATTGATTGACAGCCCTAATATACTGTATATATTTCACTAACAAGATAAAAAGGCAAGAACTTGTCCCCCAGGCGTCATTGCCAGACAGTTGCTTCATTTTCTTATTAGAGCAATTCAATGCTCCCAAATTTAAAATCCAAATCCAATTATCATCCAAACATCAGAATGAAAATGCAAAAAAAAAAAAACACAAATAATTTCTTTTTAGAATCAAAGGAGGCAACAATTTGTAAATCAAACCTCACTGAGGATTTCTACCGTGTAAGAGATAACAAAGTCCCAGTCCTAATTAATGAATATGATTTAAATAAATAGAAGGTTGGCTTCCCATAAAAAAAAAAAAAAAAAAATATTTTAATGTTCACTAATTTCTCAGTTCATTATTCACTAAAGCCTTCAAACTGCCTCCTCTTGCCTGCAGGGATTCCTATGAGGGAAAAAAAGCAGCACATGAACACTCATAACACTCGTCACATGGTAGCCCACAGCCAGGGTTGCTATAGACACGCACATGGAGTCGAAGCCATCCTCACAGAAGCGGTGAACAAATTAAAAAATCATCTCATTAATGGGGTCATGAATACAATCAGCTGAAACACAACCTCCTCTTATTTGTTTAGTGTGTGTGTGTGTGTGTGGAGTTATTCAGTGCTTAAACCTGCGGAACTACGATGCCACATCTTGAGCACGATGAATAAAAAATGCAACAAAGCCTTAATGTTTAGAAGGCATGATGTGGTGTCAATCCACTGATGCTTTGTTGGGGAACCTATTTCAAGCTTCACTTCCTGGCCATGTTAGGTAAATGAGAAAGTAAATTGAACTGAGTATTGATGCTATTTCCCAACAAGTTGGAAACCAGCCTCCAGGCTTTTTTTTTTTTTTTTTACTCTATGGCATAATCAAATTCCTCTATGCTAAAATCCTTTTCATTAATAAAACAGCCTATAATAAAAGTTGTCATGTCATTGCGGTTGAATGCACTTATTGGAGTCGCTTTGGATAAAAGCGTCAGCTAAATAAATGTGATGTAATGGAACCTGGCACAATATCAAATTAAACCATAAACACTAAAGAGGAGCTCACATGAGAAGCTGTGACAACCATGTATAATATTTGGTCAATTGTGGGTGAGTGAGGCCGGCAGTATACCACAAACAAAATGAAATCTTAGCAGCTTTGTGATCAAAGATCAAGTAGAATTACCGCCTCGAGGTTGTATGCCTCCACCAACCAGTCAAGTTATAGTTTACATCCACGTCGGTCCAAAATGTCATCACTTCATCATTTTATCCTGTTAGACGTGTATAAAATTGTCAAAATTAGCATACAAATTCTTGAGTTTTGGCCAAAAACATGTTTTGTGAGGTCACAGTGACCTTTGCCCCTTTGATCACCAAATTCTAATCCAAGTGGATGCGTGTGCCAAATTTGAAGAAAGGCATTCCTGAGATATCACATCAATGAAAATGGACCGGACAGACAGATGGACAACCCGGAAACATAATGCCTCTGACCACGGCTGTAGCCAGCGCGGAGGCATAAAAAGAGAAAGATATTTAGTTTGATTGGAACGGCGTTTAACATTGTTTGCTACACTCCAAAAAATGGAGTACACTATTTTTCTGACTGGGTCTTTGAATCGCGGATTCACGCATCGTATCCTGGCTTTGAGAAACCTGAATACCAATGAATAAACTGGAATACCTAATGTAAGCTCCACATTACTGTGTGCTGCCTGTGCAGACATATGTGTAGTAACACTGTAGTGGAAGGAACACTTTTACCAGTTAGCCAGAACTGTATTATGATAATGAAGTAGAATTACCGCCTCACTCCAAAATGTCATCACTTCATCATTTTATCGTGTTAGACATTTGCCGGAAATTGTCATAATTATGAGTTCTTGAGTTATGACCAAAACATGTCTTGAGAGATCACAGTGACCTTTGACCTTTGATCACCAAATTCTAATCAGTTCATCCTTGAGTCCAAGCGGACGTTTGTGCCAAAGTTGAAGAAATTCCCTCCACGGACATCCTGAGACATCACGTTCACAAGAATGGGACGAACGTGAGGTCACAGTGAACTTGACCAGCCACGGCTGTCTCCGGCACGGAGGCATAAAAACACAATTATGATCTACACGTTAGTAGAGCTGACAATGTGAAGGACAGTCAACTGTGATTCCATTTACCTCCGTAGAGATACACTCGCTCTAATAGGACTTTGTTATGATGAATGTGCGAATGGTGTCCGCTCCCACAGCGACTATCAAGCTCCTCCATCTAGCGTGGATGCCCTTGATGAAACAGGCATTTACAGCGCCATATCCAAGAGCCAAATTCTATTTCATTTGGAGTATACAGCCAGCCTCGTTGCAGTGGGACATAAGAGCCTCTGTGATGGTTAATGGAGAGAAAGCAAACACTGACGACAAGCTCCTGTGACTCTGCTAGCTCGGCCAAACTCATGACTGTGTGAGTGGTAGCCACCTTATTAGGCTAAACTTGGTGGTTTAACCAGAATTCTAGCAAGATGCTAAGATACTAGCCTGCTACTGCATTACATCACTTGTTACCAGTACTGGTCAAATGACTGTGAGAAGTTACATTTCACTTTTTAAGACCTATTTGATGGCAAAACTTGGAACATTTACTGATTATTTTTATTATTTTATTTAGCCCTACCAGGATATTACACTTACCCTTTGTCTCTATTTCAATTTACTAATTTAAATAAGGTAATGAAAGAGTAGAAATTAAAGACTTTTTGAAATATTTCAATCAAAAATCCAAATCTTAAAAAGCCCGGTTGGTTGGTTGGTTGGTTGATTGGTTGGTTATGAGTAAACACAAAGTAGTATTGGCTGACCCTCACACAGCTCTCAAGCTTGCCAGCTAACTGGGAGTAAACATGCAGAGTCTTCCGTCGGTCTCTGCCTGAACATTACCTGTTTCCCATGCACCAGTATTGTGGTGATATGAGGAGCTATAGAGCTGGCGAACTTCTTGATAATGGCGGCGGCGTGGCGCACTGCCAGCCTACGGTTCGGACAGATTAAAGTGGCGACATGAGACGGGTGAGGATGAGAAACGGGGATACAACAGGTATGGAGACAAGACATTTGGTTAACGTGAACCCAAAAACAAAAAAACACGGGGCAAAACAGTGTTCCAACATAAATTCCTTCCATCATTGGTCCTGAATGCATCTTCAGAGTTTATGTCTTTAGATCTAGACACGTTTGGTAACCCTCTTTATAATTGGACTCCATAATGACTGGACTAATGGCAATGTCACCTCCACAAATGAAAATAATAGATTGCAAACAGTGGATGCACTGCAAGTGTTTGTGTTTGTGTGTGAGAGAATATCAGACCAAAGCTTTCTGCTGCCAGCTCTTCTGTAGATTCTCTCCAGTTCATCCATCAGGTTCTCTGGAATCACAAATGTGTTTGTGTTAAAGACATTAAAAACACATTATAAAGACAAATACAGTCATATCCAAATGTATCCTCCATCCTCTGTGAATTAGAGCTGCCATTACTACACAATCAACAGCATCCTGAAGACTTCCGAATGTCTGATGGTGAGGTAAAGCGGCTGTGGACGGGAGCAGCAAGAAAACGTGTTTTAGCCACCTAAAGAAAATCAATATCAGTTTAAGTGTACGCTGTACTTAGAATATTTGTACTGCTTTACCTGGCCATCATACAGCCCTTTCTGACGGGGAACAGAGGCAGTTATATCTCTATCTTCAAAGCCACCAGACTCCATTCACAAAACCAGTAATTTTACCTTGCCGAACACGGGAGTCGCAGGTCTACCGCTGCCTCGATTGGTTAGTTTGTTTGTGTTATTGTGTGACATGCAGAAACCTACATCAGGTCACGTGGGAAAAGGTCTTTAGAAGGGCTTGGGAAAATAGCATTTTCAAGCTAAGACATTCTTAGACCAACATTTTAATGTTCGGATTTGAACACATAAGGAAAAGGAGGCTACAGAATGAACCTAAAAAAAAAAATAAAAAAAAATGGACCTGCCCTTTAATGAGGAAACTCTAAAGAGCTGCTGTTCTGTTTCAGTACAACTTGTGACGAGTTCTTTATGTTGCTCACCAACTCACAGTGTGTGTTTAGCTTACCATCTTTGGCAAGGAAATCTGGTCCTTCTCTCCTAACAAGGACGCATGCAAGCTGAGCCTGACTGGCCAAGCAGTCGCAGTCCTGGGCAATGACAAACAGAGAAATGGGCAGATGAGCCGGGTTACACACACAAACACAATAGACTTAAACAAGCACAAATACATTTATTGCACACAGCTGCAATATAATCTGCTCACAGTAAGCACTAACAAGCCGTATTGGAACTATTATTGTTAGACCAAATTGTTTTTCTGCAATCCTGCAATTGTGGTAATAATGGATAAGTTTTAAAAGTATTGCCTCATTTAAATTTGATAGCAGCCGTAATGTGCCTAAAATATGGAAAAGAAAGCATCTTTAAGCATGTCAGAGGATGATTGGGGTAATTATTTATTGCTTGTTGAGATAAAATTAAGTGGTTATTATGTTTCAATATAGCCACTAACATGCTTAATTAATTCAAAAAACAGACTTAATGACAAGAAACGACAGGGTGTTCATTGCAAAAAAAAAATGTTCAGACTTTTAAACTGATTTCTATCCTGAATTCCTCAAAGAGCCAACAAATCACAACGGCAGAAGGCGTGGGTTGAGGTTTGGATTTTTCAAACACGAATGAAAAATTCAAACCTGACCCCCCAGACGGTTTGTTACACAGAACCATCTGAGAAGTCGTCATTTGAAACTGGCCGGAAAAGGGTCGGCTCTTTCAAAAAATACTTGTCAGGTGATTGGATGAACCATCTGTCAATCAAACTCTTGCCGAAGCCAGTCGGGAGAAGAGCGAAAACATCTTTTCCATCAATTAAAGCCTTCAGCGCCGTTCATTGCTCTTCTTTCAGTGAAGAAATACTCTCCAGGTCTGATATAACTGATGCAGCACCTACGCTAACCTCGTTATTCAGAACGAACAGTCGCCTCTACGTGTCATCTCACACACATAAACCACGCCTGTAGCTGCCAGTAACTTCTCACAGGGCGCTGATTGGTCCGTGCTCTGGCTTGCCCGGACACAAATGCATTACTTGAACCCTGACAAGATGGATTTTCGTGTGATATGTGATCCTCTTGTTCTCGTGACATTGCAAGAATCCAGCTGCCTTGGAAGGTCAGAAAAATTCAGGTACAGAGCCAGACTGACGAGCTGTTAATTGTGAGCAGAATTGGATGGATGGTACCCAAAACCTGAACTTGAGGAAAAATGTTTGAACATATTTATAAGATGTTATCATGGAGCAGGAACCAGGTAGCCAAGTGAGCCTTGGCAAGAGTGGGGTATGTCAATGAGTCAACAATGAGAGCACTGAGTTTATCTTTCACACAAATAATGAGGCAAACCTTTCACCATTCTCTGGGGAAGAGGCAGGTGGACTAAGTTGGAAGTAGATTTGAGTGTTGTTTACTCGTACTGAAAAGAAACCCAGGGTTGTGTTGATTAATTAGAATAGAAATGTGTTGAAGTAATATGAAGGTATGGATGTTTCTGTTTTTCTGGCAGGACTGCTGCATGTTTGACTGGAAGCATTTGTCTCCCCAGTTTAGATTGGCTGTGGTCCTTACCACAGCTGGCTGCCACTGTTTACCTGGGGATGGCTGCAGACAGTCAAGTGTCTCCTCTAATAAGCATTGAGTTGCCAGACGCTTGTTTTCACCTGCCACTCTGACTGCATGATTCATCACCAGCTTACCATGCAAACACCGCCAACTACAGTATGTATTTATTGTAATGTATTATAAGTACGCTGCCAAGTGTAGGGAACTCTGCCCAACATTTACACACAGAAGTTTTTCTTACTGCTTCTGCCAGGCTTAGTTAAGGAAGTGGCAAGTAATATAACAGCAATTAACTAAATACCGTTAAAAATGTAGAACAGCAAATGTTGCACTGTGGAACCTTTTTGATTGTTGTTGTTGGAGCCATTGCTTTCTCAATTCATGCGATCAATATATAACATAATATATAATGCTTACAGAATACTATAGTTCTGCTGTGGATGAAACTTGCATTTTTTTATGTATTTAATTAAATTTGTTTTTACTCCTTCTGTTTACATACACCTATTCAAATGTCGTAAGTTTAGAGTGTCTAAGGGTTTAGAACATTATGATAAAAGTATCTGATGGTCATTCTCATGCTCTATTATGTCTCATAAGTTGTTACAGCAGTTTTTGGGTTGATACCATTTGTTACACAGATTTCGTGCTAAATTTAACCTTTCTTTTACAACTTGAGAAGTGATAAAAATAATCAATAATCCCTCAAATATACCACATTAAGACACCAAGACCTTGAGGAACACCATAGAAAAAAACATGCTGTGATTTGGGATCAAAAACTTTTGACACTTTAAGATTTCTGTAAGAATTGCATTATTCTGCAATTGTATAGCGAGCACTTCTGCTCTGTGAACTGCTCAGAAACCCCCTTATTGTCAATCTACCTAGGAAAGCCATCCATCCTCTGAAGGCTCTAGGTCTCTAGTTTGTGGCTGTAAAGTTTCATGAGGCTGTGATTATCCTAGAGGTCACCACAGGTCATTTTATACAGTGAGGTCAAGTTTAAAAAAATGGTCTCACTACAATGAAATGGCTACTATGGGGACTAACGTCATACAGTTGGGCTCATTGAATCCACAAGAGTCTCAGCTTTACAGTGATACCCAATTTATACCCTAATTTGTTAGGGAACTCAGTATCATTACACCATTTTTAGAATAGGCAAAAATAACAGTGGGCAATAATAGTGGGCATGTCTGTAAAGGGGAGACTCGTGCTGACCTTAAATGGCAGTTATATATTTGTGGGCCCTTTTCCCCCTGATGCCGATCAACTCACGTGGAACTTCTGGATGATCTCATGGGTGGGCTTCTGCAGCCATTCCTCCACATTGATCTCTGGCTGCTGCTCCAGGTCTGAGAGGTTGGGTGTGCTCGTCTGTCTTTTCACCTTGGAGTGCTTCGGCAGCTCCAGTTCCTCGAAGCTCTTAAACTCGGGGATCCTGTGCACACAAACGAACACTATTTGCATGCAGACAGTTGATCCATATGCAGGTGTTTATATAATTTGAAACATTTCACAACTGAAGCAACAAACAAAACGCTGCTGGCATCACTGATTTATTGATCCTGATCATTTAAAATCAAGTCAGTTATACTGCAGTTAAACTACAAAATAATCAACACAAAAATCATATGTGAACCATTAATGAGTTGTTCTACTTTTCCTGGAAAACCTTGATGAGCTTTTTGAAATATCCTGCTAGCAAACCAACTGACCTCTGACCTTATCAAGCACAAAGACTAGAAGCTGTTCTTACTCTGCCTCGTTGACACGCAGGAAGTCCAGCTGCTCCACCACTGCTCCAGATATCAGGGTCTAAAAGGTTAATGAGGAAAAACACATTTAATGCTAACTATATACAACAGATTGCAAAGCAATATAGGAGGGAGATGTATGAGGGAATAATACTCTAAACTAAAAGCACATCCAGGAGCACAAACATCCAGGAGGTGAGAAAACACAGCTGTATAAATCCCAGAGAGGAGGTTTGTCAGGGGAGTTGGCATACAAAACAACTGTTTGAACAATGCACTTCATAACAAGGAACAATTGGAGTAGTAAGGTGTGAACTCAGTTCACCGTTTCAAACTGTACAAATGTGTACGGGAGCGGTAACAAGTGAGTGTCTAACGCGGTTAAAAGTAAAAAGTTTGAGTGTCTTAAAAGCATAGCAGTGTGGGAGCAAAGAGCGCAGTTCAATGCGACCTGCTCCTGTGGTCTAAATGTGATATTAGCCATTCCAACTGAAGTCAACTCCAAAACAAAAATAAGAGGCGTAGGAGAGGAGCAATCCTGCTCCACATAACAATGAGGTGATGAAGAGGAGAAGTGTTTCAAAGCTGTAAGAGTTAGCTGTGAAGTGAATAGCAAATAGGCGAAGGGAAGGAAGAACTTTAGAGAGAAAAAAGGATCATATGAGGAGGGAGTCTCTGCTGAACTCCACAGACACAATGGGAGAGAAGTTAGGGCTGGAAAACCTGTCGTAAGTTACTAATTTAAATATAATATATTCTAGTTCTACCATGGCCTTATTTTCTTTGCTTGATTGTGTTCAAAATCCTGCAACTAAAACTAAAACAGTCTGGCATGAAAACTAATAATGATCTGCAGTAAACTGTCTGTGGCTTATTGTAAATTCATGAATGCTGCTGTGAATATTCCAGTGAGTTAAACATCTTCACATATGACATGAAGAAGGCATCCAGCAAAATAAATGAGGTTTGAGCAATGCTACAATGGATCAAATGGACTAAATATGATTGTTTTCTCACAATAAATATGTGCAAGTTTGTTTAAACCTGCATTAACTGATTTTTGACCACTTGGGGGCAGCAAAAACAAGCTGTACATACGATGCTGACATATTATTACCTTTTAAGTGGCTATGGAGAACTTGTTAGCAAACTTTTGCTTATTTAGCATATACATAGAAAATATTGGCATTTATTTAGTCTTGTTTGTGTCCACCTGATGGATGTGAGTCTAATGTTCACTCTCCTTTTAGCTCTGTTTTTGGTCTCCACCAACTCCTGAGGGAAATGTATGGCTCTTTAGCTGCTAAATGCTTCACTATGTTCTCCAGCTAGTCGATAACTTTGTCTGTCTGCCTTTTGGTGCTGAGCAGGGGGCAACCTCCGGGTCTGAAAAATGAAGCCAGTGCGGAAGTGCCTTAAACTTGCATTCTTTCTAATAGCCAGCAGGGGGCGAATAAGTCCGATTGAAAATGACCCTACTTCTCACTTGATTTATTACCTCAGTTAACATTGTAAACATGAGTTTATGGTCTCAATCCCTAGTTTCAAGTCTTCTTCAATACAGCATGATGTTCATTTAGTAAATTATGGTCCCATTTAGAGTCAAATAGACCATAAAGCAGGGGATGCTTTAGGGTGTGGCTACCTTGTGATTGACAGGTCGCTACTGTGACGGTGTGTGTTTCATTCATGAAAGATAATTGTAACATTTTGGTCGCCTAAAAAGGTCTTATACAGTGTTTGATTGTTCTTAGCTTTATCCTCTCGTGTTACTTCTGGTTACAAAAACCAAGATGGCAACGGCCAAAAACCAAAATGGCGACAGCCAAAATGCCGAACTTGAGGCTTCAAAACAGCAGTTCACAATCGAATGGGTGATATCACGGTGATTACGTCCGCTGCTTATATACAGTCTATGGTGCTGAGCGGGTAGCCTACAGTGGGCTTTTAGAGCTTTTTGATGAAAACAGCTGCCTGTTGCTGCTGGATATGAGGTGGATGAGACGGTGAGACTGAGCCAAACTGTAAAGTTACGGGCGGTAAAACCAAAACAGTGAGCTAAAAGATGCCCAAATGCTCCGTAGAGCTGAGGGGAACTGCAGAGTCGGGTGATAATTCTCTGTGATTTCAACACTATGAACGACACCTTTCATAGAACACGTCATTGTTAATATCAAAATATTGATTACAGCAGCTTTAAATAAATTTGGTGTTGTGTTTTCATGACACTTCCACTGATTTGGAGAGCAATGGTCCTGATGAAGCTAAATGAAGAGAACAGCTGAACAGTCATGGATGCAATATCTAGCAAATAAGTCCAATTATAATGTTTTGTTGTAGATGTGATCCATCATTTATTTACAGTCACCCTTTACTCCCACCTTGCACCCTGGAACCTGTCTGACCCTTTCTCAGTAATACTGCTGAACTAAGTAGGCTGGTTTCATAGCGTCTGTGATCTAATCTATAAAATTCACCATTTAATTTGTTGTTTTCCCATAAAGTCATTCCAATGTATTCTTTGTAAGCCACAAAAAGCTTCACCCCAGTAGTTTCCATCTCCTTTAAACCGTCCAGGCTCAGTTCAGTTCCACCTTTCCCACCCTCCTAAATTGAATCAGACAGACCAAGGTCAAAAAACACAGATAAACACAGCTACTGCTACTGAAATAAGGAGGGAATCAGATTAAAGGGCTGGGTAACTTTTTGCTTTTTTTTTTCCCCAGAAGAAATATCTGTAATATTAAGCCATTGTTTATTTCAGAGACGGCTGTAATATCCGTTGTGACTGAGCCAACAGGAGAGAGCAGGAGGCATGTTGCCCCTTTTATGAAAACTAGGGATGTCAATCGATTAAAATATTTAATCGAGATTGATCGCATGATTGTCCGTAGTTAATGACGAGTAATTGCACATTATTTATCTGTTCAAAATGTACCTTGAAGGGAGATTAACTCTCACAGGTACTGCATTTAGCATAAAACAATATGCTCAAATCATAACATGGCAAACTGCAGCCCAACAGGCAACAACAGCTGTCAGTGTGTCAGTGTGCTGACTTGACTATGACTTGCCCCAAACTGCATGTTATTATCATAAAGTGGGCATGTCTGTAAAGGGGAGACTCGTGGGTACCTATAGAACCCATTTTCATTCACATATCTTGAGGTTAGAGGTCAAGGGACCCCTTTGAATATGGCCATGCCAGTTTTTCCTCCCCAAAATTTAGCATAAGTTGGAGCATTATTTAGGTTTTCTATTTTAATATAATGCCAGTATCTTCACTCTAGCTTTAAAACTGAGTCAGCTGTGACCTAAAAATCGCAAGTTGCATTAATGTGTTAATTGTCTGTAATTCTGACGGCCAAATACATAATATATTATATAATGTTTTTTTTTTTTTAATTGCTGTTAAAAATAAATTGATTAAAATCCAATCTACTGGTGGAAAAGAAGTGTTTAAGGATTTACTGAGCTGGTAAATTTGGCACGATAATGCATGCGCCTCCCCGGGACATCTGTCCCTCCTGAGCAGGTGTTTTCAGCTGCTGGGCAATTACTAAAGCGAACTAACAGTGCTACCTGATCACACAGCTAAGGGAAATAAAATCAGTGAAACTGAAGTCTGTCTTTGAGAGATCAGTGTAACCTATTTCATGTTTACTTGTTAACAGATACGGATACTTTTTGCTGGTACAAAAAAGTTAGACTTGGCTTAGACCCATGATGTTCAGTCTTATTATGTCCTGCAAATGGATTGTGGATTTGGAGCCTCTATAATGGGTTTTCTTTTCCTCCTCCTCTTTTCTCCATTTCCTTCCTTGCGCACCTGAAGTCTTGGACCTTTTCATTATGAAGAAATAAAATGTGAAAATACTAGATATCTGCGCCTCTTCTGTCCGTGTAGCCATCTTACATCCTGACCCGTACCAAGGCCTATAGAAAGGAGGCTGGGTCACGCGTCATATCTTTGGGGGTACAACACATGCGCAGTAAAATCTGTTCTGCTCTTGCCGAAATTGAGCCAATCGCAACACACGACCACAGCTTCAGTTACACTGCGCATGTGTTATACCCCATACCCCAAGATCCATGTCCGCCCGTGGCCCAGCCTCCTTTCCATAGGCCTTGACCCGTACTCGGGCTGCTGTTATGCGCACGACGCCCCCAACCCCCCTGTGCAGTGTGACGTTCCAGTGCAGCCGGGCAGAGGAAAAAAGTGTGAGAAGGAGAGTTACAGGAGTGAAAAGTGTATTTCTTTCTTTCTTTCTTTCTTTCTTTCTTTCTTTCTTTCTGGGGAGTGACCAGCTCCTCCAGAAGGTGGTGCCCTAGGCGACCGCCTTATGCCTTAAGCGCGCCTTGGTCATTTCTTTGATTAACTATCTATTGATCTTTAACACGTCCAATAATCCACAGAGGAAATTCCTTGAAATTTGCATCCCTAAAATAAACAGTGATTAAGAATGACCATATGAAAGAATCAATACAAGAGTCAATTTCAACTGTATCCACAAACCTGAAGTCTGTCGACGTGAACTTTGACCCCTCCGATGCTGCCTTTCTTGAACGAGGCCAGCATGTCCAGGACCGGGTTGAAGCGGCTCCCCCTGGTGAGACACAGGTTAGAATGACTTTTCCTGCAGTGCATAGCAGAGTGAATCGGATCTGAGTCAAAACATCTCTGTTAACTATTATATACCTATCCCATGTATTAAACATATCATCAAATCATCACTGCTGAAATTTATCTCAATAAATCAGCACATTTCACCCAGACCTCCACCGCTTTATTCGGCCTGCTGTCGCCTTCCATACAGGTCATCATCCCGATCAATAGCAAACTAATGACTATTGAGTTGCTTCTTTGAGAGCGCATTGACTCATTCCAGATACTGCGGTGTGGCTGTTTAAAGCGCTTGTAGCACATTTAACATATATGGCTTTTTGGATAATGGTCAATATTGCTGTAATCAGCCCACCAGTCAGGCTAGAGTGATACAAATGAGAAACATTATCACCCCTTCAGCACGCAAATACAGTTGCACCTTGCTGCTATAAAGATAAATAGTACACATGGGAGAGCAGAGAAGGGAGAGCGGGAGGGGGAGACAAAAATTGGATTAGAAAAACGAACCAAACCACATTGTGACTGTCAAGGCATTTAGTAGTGAGCTTGAGCCAGCATCAGACAGAAAAAGAGAGATAGAGAGTGATGTATGGGGAGATAAGAGGAGGAGGAATGCTGTAAGGAAGCTATCAGAGGACAAAAAGACATCAAAATAAAGATAAAAGAGCTGTAATGGGGTATGTATATTACTTGATGTTATCCTCGCGGATGAGAACCAGGAAGAGAGGACGTCCCTGCATCTTCCAGCACTGTTTGATGAACTGCAGGGCGTTCTGCACACACACACACACACAGACACACACACACACAGAGACAGACACCATGTCAGACTGGCATGGGCATGGTGCCGCTTCAAAGATTTCAGCTTTCACTGTTTCTGAGCAGGAACTGGATCAGTGCCAAGTTCAACCTCCTCAGCTGTCAAACTGATTGTAAAGTTCTGTTTCAGCTTCTGTCTCTTTGAGCCCCCCCTCGTGAAAAAGTTCAGACTGCTCTGATTGGCTTGCGAGAAAAATATGGTGCACCTTTGCAAAGGTAGTTCTCAAGCTGTGGGTGGTATATTCTAATGACATAGGAAGGGGAGCCAAATCTGAACGGCTTGTTGAATCACATGTTTTCTGATCTAGGCAGCCCACAAAAAAAATGACTGGGTTGTCTTATTTCACAGTTTGTAGGTTGGTAGACACTTCAGATACCAAAAAGTATGTGAACAAGCTCTGAAGAATTGAGTTTTTCATGATATGTCCCCTTTAATAAGTGTACAATTATGAGATTATCTTCATGAATGAAAGCATGAGTTGTTCTCTTGGAGCTATGATAATCCAAACTCTACCAAAATGTTTGTGTTTTGGTTTATTCTAGAAAGATAAAATACAGTAGTGTTAGAAAAATACAAGGCCAGCATGAGCCTCTTTCACCATATGTTCCAATTACAGCAAGTTTAAAACTGTACCCAGGTTAGATAGCCGCCATATGGTTCCATCCTGGAATGGAAAGTCATTAGAAAATGACACACCTACTGTTTTATATCTAAGGTCTGTATATTGTAGATTTGTGATCTTTCAAATAACTTAAACCTGCTTTATAATGAAAATCTCACTTTTTACAATATGAGACCTTTAAGTTCTTCAAGCACATAATAAGCTGTGGGAGTCGTGACGACGGTGTTCTCCGTGAGTGTGACCCTGACTTACCTTGATGTCATCAATCAGCAGCATAACATCTTGGGACAAGTAAAAGTCACTTAGATCAAATACTATTGGGTAGCACACCACCGTCTTGCCCAGGATACGATAAATCTGTGAGGGGAGACGAACACACACATGCACACACACACTATTGCATTAGAAGACGGATGGCTCCCAAGTAGCCACGTATACATTATTCTGGGCAGCGTATAAAACAAGCCATCAATCCTGAGATAGAGGGGACACACACAAGCTACACACCCACTCCTGATAACACACACACATACACACATACAGTACATACACACACAACTGGTAAAAAGCCTCCTTTCACACATACAGATTGTCACATCCACACATACACACACATCCGTACAGACACACTGATGATGATAACGCCCTCTGGCAGTGCGCCATCTTCTCTAGAAATGTTCCATTATAATACTGTCTTAGCGATGCGTTGGGAGCCATGATTCATTTGTTTGCCGATGTCTTTGTTTGAGAAAGCTGCTGTGGCTCAACTTATTTGGTGACCTTCATTTGGGAGAAACTGCAAACAACATCAGCAATACACATTAGCACACACACGCACACAAACTGTGCAAACACGCGCTTCCACAGCCACAATAATACGCACACACACGGACACACACACGGCTGACAGCTTAGCATATTAAAAGACTAAGCTAAATCTATTCAGCATTCACCGATGCATACTGTAAGTCTGACGAAAAGAGAAAAAAAACTCTTGGAATTGAATATTTTCTGTCTCTGCGTTCAGTTGGCGCTCTGGGAAATGTATGCAGATCAACATGTGGGAGTGTGCGTTTAGTGGTCCGTGACCTTTTGCAGTAGAGCAACATGGAAGTGCAAATATGTGTGCCGGTGTGGACATGTGTGTGGATTTGTGTTTGCAAATGCACATACCTTGCAGGTCCCGATGCAGCCCACTGGCCTCTCTGGACGCCCACTCAACCCCAGCTTCTTATTGACAGCGAGGAAACGGTATGCCTGCAGAGAGACACAATCACACACAGACGTGAACAAATACCTTGTCGGCAAACATTCACACTGCACACGAACATACTGCTAATCTTTCTGATTTTTAGAGAAAACCAAAATCTAAATCTTGATCTGTACATTTCACTGTGACATTAAAAGATATCATATTTGACTGGAAATGTCATGCCGTACAGTGCCAGTCCATATCGTAATAAAAGTCCATCATTCGTCTGTTCCAGTGAGACGTTTCTGTTGTTGCAACTCCTAAACTGAAATTGCCACCATATGGCAGAACCACCTACTGATATTAGCTCTGTGTAAAGTTATGAGACGTGGCCGTAATGAAAGGTCCCCGTGCTGCCATCAGCAGCGTGCTTAGTGGACCCTAGCACACCCGTGGGCACCGGAGCTGATAACACCGCTGTACTGAGATGCAGAGGCCCATAAGAAGAGATACTGAGATCTAGCTGAGCCCTCGTTAGAATAAATACACGACGGCATGCTGTTTGATACTTTCCATGTGAGCCACTCAGCATATTATGCGCTGCTACAAATGCCAAAGCCATCTTAGAAATGAGCTGGTGGTAACTGACTCTTCACTTACTGTTACCTGTTGTGCTTTCCATTCTAGCATTCTATCTATATGCAGTTGACAACAGTGATAACAGTCACAGATCAACCACTCAAATTTTAAAATATTTGAAACAATGGCTACAATTACATGCAAAGGTTTTGCATGTCAGGTGGACTGAAATGACATTTGTAGTCTCTTGAAATTGCTATCTCCAGCTGACATTACATGTTTCCAGCTGACTTAAAGGGGACATATCCTGCTCATTTCCAGGTTCATATTTGTAGTTTGGGTTTCTACTAGAACATGTTACATGATTTAATGTTCAAAAAACACATTCGTTTTCTCATACTGTCTGTCTGAATATACCTGTATTCACCCTCTGTCTGAAACGCTCCGTTTTAGAGCCTGTCTCTTTAAGAGCCCCTTCAGAAAAAGCCCAGTCTGCTCTGATTGGCTTGCGAGAAAAATGTGGTGCACTTTTGCAAAGGTATAGTTCTAAAGCTGTGGGCGATATATTCTAATGAGCCCGCATGTGACATAGGAAGGGGAGCCAAATCTGAATGGCTTGTTGAATCTCATGTTTTTTGATCAAGGCAGCCCATAAAAAGCTGACTGAGTTGTCTTATTTCACAGTTTGTGGGTTGGTAGACACTCCAGATATCCAGATGGATGAGCACAAGTCCTGAAAAAGTGAGTTTTCATATGTCCCCTTTAAAATAAAGAGGAATAAAGAAATACAGTAGTGTTGTTCTTGTACTGCAGGGTGAAGCTTGTAAGCTGTAGTGTTATAGCACAGTATCGTATCTGTTAATACTTACTATATAAGCTCAACAAAAAGAATAGGGGTGATATTTATTCTTTAATGTTTGTATTTTCAAATAATATATTTCATTTCTACAAGAGAGAAGGCTTTCTGAGGATGAGGACTAACCCATGTGTTTGGCTAAACGTACCGCTATCTGAGGTAATGAGTTTGGCTGGAGTGTAAATTTCTGCATTATCATTGTGTCTTCCATGCAGACGGATGTGCCAGTCCCGACCATTTCTTTCTCATCTGTTTCTTGTGAGTCACCAACTTTATGGAAGTGCAACGCTACAATAAATCACCGGAGGACCTCCTCGACAGGTTAAAATATAAACAAAGTATTTTTCTTGCTGTGGATTGGCCAACAGTATATGACCTTGTTTCTTTATTTTGAGCCAGGGAGTAGGTGGTTCCTACCTGGTCGATGCATAATCTGTCCACACATATTATAATTCCTTCCCCTACGGCGCTACAGCAGAAGTACTGCAGTTTAATCAAGTCAGAAGTCGCGTCTCAAGACTCAGGTGAAAGGTGAAAATACTGAGTCAAGTCAGCTCTCAAGGAAAAAGCAACTTGCATGAGCTGAAAAAGTGTTAACATCAGCAGAGGCTGGGAGAGAGTTTGATATTAATGCTCAGCTCCAACAGGGTTTGAGGATGAGGAAGATGGGCTCCGAGTAGCTGAGGTCACACTTAATTAGTGGACTGAAATTCTGTGGTGGCAGTAAAGCCGGAAAAAAAGTATAACGCTCCAATAGGTTCAATTTAGATATTTAGGGCTGATTCAGCTCAAACCCTAACACCAGCTCTTATCAACAACATTGTTTTACTTGAAGTCTTTTGCACTAAATGTGTTGTTAGTGATACTGGTACCCAGATATAAAGTGCAAGAAAGATTTAGAGAGGACTTATTATGTCTTTGTGTTTTTCCTCTTTCCTTTAAGCTGAGCATACACTGTACGATATTAGAAATGTTGTTGTGTAATTCCTGCTCGTACTGTATGAGTAGATTGTTTGCAAAGTAAAGCCAAAGCCCACGATTTATGAAATATATATATTTAGAAAAAAAAACAGCCTGTCGGCTCCTGCGGGCTGTTCTGGCTGTTGACAGTTATCAATAAAGATTTGTTTGAAAGCTCCGAGGCAGGTAAAGTTTGTTTGCTAGCAGAGGTCTGTACGGGTCACAATGCTAACAAGGCAGAAACGAGCTGATTACTGTAAAAAAAAAAGTAGAAAAACTTCCTAAACTTCCTGAACTTCCTAAAACGCTCGAAGTCCCGCCTTTTCTTCCATAACGTGGTGATGTCACCAAGTAACATATTTGCATAATACCTGCCTAGCGGCTAGTTTGGCAAGCTTTCAAACAAAGCTAGTTAGAGTGGAGCTGGAGTGGAGTCTGAAGAGTTTGGTTCTGTTGACCAGTCACAACATGGAGGGCCAGCTGACCAATCAGAGCAGACTGGGCTTTTCGGGAAAGAGGTTGGGGCAGGAGCTCAAACAGAGCGTTTCAGAGAGAGAGTGAAAAGAGGTGCTGCAGCACAGCCGGTATGAGAAAAGTAAAGCGTTTTTTGAACATTAAAACATATAAACATGTTCTAGTATAAACACAAAATTCAAGTATGAACCTGAAAATGAGCATATCATGTCCTCTTTAATGGAAATCCTTGACTGTTTTCGCAGTAATTGCGCAGTTGTTTCATCAAAGGGCTCCCCAGATCGTCAAAACAAAGCAGTGGAAAAGGTCACGGCCTTCTCCCTCAGTCAGCTCTGAAACACATTTAGAGATGGTAGCAAAGAGAATACAGGAGCTCCAGCCTATCAGTTTCCAGAGCATTTCTGTGGGGCTCCAGATAAAAGCCTCTTACCACTGCGTCGCCTGCTGTCAAACGCACTGATTCAAAGATGCAAAGAGAAAGAAGATGGACATTGATTTCTCGGCTCTGCGTGCTCGGAGTGCAGTGGTGTGACACACTCACCACAAGTTATTGTTTATATGTGTGTGTTTGTATGTGTGTGTGTATGTGAGCTGAAGCTTTGCACTGTTGTGTACGTGTCTGAATTCCATTTCTGATGTGTCTTACTGAGTGTGAAACCAGAGTGCTTATTCCCTTTGCGGCAGCCTATAAATTCTAAATTTAAATACCTCCCAATCTGTGCTATCATGAAACAGCATCAGTACACCCACACACTGATGTGGCACTGCAGGAAACCTGCCTGTCAAGCCCTCCATGCCGCATTCTCCCGTCTCAAACCAGCCGCAATTCCCAACGTCAACCAAAAGGTGGTGCTCTGCTACTCCAGTGTGCTTCCTCGCTGTTTTGACAAGGCTGAGCTGAACACAACATGAGGTAGCAAGGGGTTGGGCCAATTAGAAGAAATTAAACTAAAAGAGGAAAAAAAGTACAGTCTTTATATAAAAGAGAGAGAAATGTTAATTGAGGATTAAGTGGCATTGCAAATCAGTGCCCTAACAGGCAAAGGATGAGACCTGGAGGAGAAAAGCCACGGGAGGGTGGAAGAACCTCTGCACCCAACACTTCCTGCGTGCAGAATACCAATGAAGAAGGACAACACGCAGGCAGCCTATCAAAGCATCCTTTCATTCCCTCGCATTTCCTCCACTGACCACGGCACAAACAGAAAGACCGACAGGTGGGAGAGATACTAAAAGGCTGTATCTAAAAGCTGCATTTTACACATCTGCAGTGGCTACTATGTTTGAGAACTATTTACTGACAAACTCTGCAAAACTTTTAATTCGCCACAGGGACGATCCTCAGTTTAACAGGAGCTCAGACAGGAGCTCCTGCCACATTTTTATCGCTGCTGCGTTGGTGCCCCAAATAGTGTAAATGTAACTGTTGGTGTCACAACATGTGCATAACAGATTTACTTTTACAGCAGTTGCTGTCATCCAGAGGGATTTAGCGTGCAGGTAGGGGCTCAGCAGCTCGCCACATGATACTGTGCGTGCCTATTGAATCTGGGATTAAACCTTCTAGTTCTGGAACATTTTTCTTTATCCACTGGGTCGCCCCATGAAATATCTTTCAAGGATAGGGATGTATTTTTTCCACATTTCTCTTAAAGCTATACTAACATCCTTGTATTGACATTGAAAGTGTTGTTGGTTGCTGTAATTGTTCTTCCTGCGAATCCCTGACTCCTACGTAAAGAGTCTAAACTTCAGGTGAAGCTGATGGCTTCTCCAGTCACTATTAGTCAAATCAAAGTGGGTATCTTGCAGAGTTACAATCTTTTTAGTACAAAATTCCCTCAGACAGCATTTCCTGGCTGAGCCGTGGTGGAGGGATCGTAATACAAAGTAGGGATTTTGTACTAAAAAGTCTATAACTTTGGCAGATACCACCTGACTGGATGAACTCTGCCTGCTAAAGCCGTATATTAGCTTCTGCTGAACTTTAGTCTGCATTTTTGCACACAACAAGGACTGCAGATTTTGACTCCCATCTTCTGACCCCCACATTAGAAAGGGGTCTCTTCACAGCCAGTGTGAAGAGGAGAAATAATTACAACCAATAGCTCTTTAAATGTAAAGGGGAAATTCGGGTTATTTGCCAAGCTGGGCCTTCTTCTCATTATGACTGTTGGTCATGATAACATTTTACGCAAGAACGACAGCCATAAGGGCAATGTACGGCTTTACAAATAATTTCCGTTTACAGAAAAAACAGCCAGATGTTATCTCAAACACTTTGTGTCTGACCAAAACACAGGAAGTACAGTCCCCAGAAAATCCCTGAAGCTATCGTGAACTGCATTGCACTTCCTGTTCAACTTGTGTGTGCAATACTTGCCTGCGAATATTTTGTATCAAAACTAGTCATACTGGTGTCGTGTTGAATACTGTTTCCCCATCAATATGTGTTTCCGCCTACTTAAACCTGAACCAACCCTCATCTCTAACCCTAACCACTGAGAGTGGCACTATAGTTTTAACAGGAGGGAAACACTATTCGACAGGGGAACTGACTTCGACAGTGGCAGCAATGCAAATTTGAGACAGTTGCAACACTTTTTCAACAACAGGTTTGATAGATCTGCGCAGGTAGAGTACCAACTATTGTGATCCTATTGACCCAGAGCAGCGTCTGGCAGTCTGTCTGAGCTAAATTGTTGTACAGCTACTACTGAAAGCTATTTTAGTTTCCTTTTAGCGAAATGCTCTGAGTGAATTTGCCTCTGGGAAACAGTGACGCAGTGTTCATGTTTAGGCTTTTATTGTGAAAGGTAAAGAACGGGTCAAGGTTGAAAGTAGTAACAAAGTTTGCCGTCTTGGTTCGGACTATGGAGCCTCCGTGTTGTTGGACACTGTTGGACATTGAATATGTCCGTTCTGCACAATATGATTGGTTGAAGCCTTTATTTGACGTTGCAAAAGCTCAGAAAAATCTGACGCCCCTTTTTTTTCTGTCTTTGTCCAGAGTGTCTCTTGAGGACCTTGTTTGGAAGACTCCAGCTGTTGCTTGCACCTGCAACATGTGTGAGAGTCTTCAACAAACAAAATGTCGTCCACAAAGATCTCCACTTTGACTCTCAGATATGAAACCGGGAGAGAAAAAAACAGCTGAAAGGAAGGCTATTTTTGGGCAGAGCAGTGATTTGCAAGGGGATAAGCTTTAGGCTGCGCGGGTGGGAATAACACATTGCAAAATGTAATTGCCACTTTCCCATCGTCAGGCAGCTGTTGTCAACACAATCAAACGGCTGCGAGGGACGAGGTGAGGTGAGCAAACGCAGCCCGCAGCACTGGAGATGGCGGTGACTCCGAGATAAACAGATTCTGTCGAGGAAGGAACGTCTGTCTGGGCTCGGGATTTAATATTCAGCACAGCTCCCCCTCTGACTCACGATCGCATATCCACCATCGGAGAGGCTGAGCACCACGCAGCAGAAAGAGGCAGAGGGGAGAGAGGAGGGAAAAGTAACAGGTATATGACAGTTCAAAGGCAGGTGATGGACCTGGAGGGGAGCGTTGTTTGGACATAATGAGGGTGGGGCAGGATGTAGGGCCTAGAGGGGAGAGCGGGGTAACGGAGGCGGATGTGACGGATATAACAGGAGAGGGACAGAAGGTAGAAAGGCCTGAAGTTAGAGGAACAGAGCCCGGAGAGATGACATGATCGGAGGATTGTTTGTTTATAGAGGGTGGCGTGGAGAATAGACGCTATACATAACAGACATGACAGATGAGGGACAGAGGCTAGGCAGGAGACCAGGGTGTGAGTGACAGGTACGACAGAAGATGGGGAGATACTGGCAGACTTCAAACAACACACATGCAGATGAGGGACAGTATCTGGAGGAGAGAGGAGGGAGTGAGTGACGGATGTGATAGGAGTGAAACACAAGTTGGAAGCGAGGTAGTCGGTGGTGTCGCAGATATGACAGTACAAATGGTGTAATCTGCTGTAGATGACAGAAGCAGAGTGGACAGGATGGAAACAGCAGCTAGTGCTTATTACACAAAATGTTCAATAGACTGTAAAGCCGGGTTTCCACCAAACGTTCCGGGGACCTTTAGTCCCTACTTTTCAAGGAACTAAAAGGTTACTTCAGCTCACTGTTCTGCATTTCCACCACGATCTAAAGACCCACGAAGATTAAGCAAATTATAAAAAAACACACTGGAAAAATATAAATATGAGGCTTTGTCTCACTGTGACAATATTTACCGCTGCATAGTATTTACTGACGCACGTTGGATGTAATGAATGAAATGCAGAGGAGGAAAATGAAACTAAGAGCGTCTGTCTGCACAGTAAATCATCTGTTGAGAGTTTGATGGTTATTTATTTGTGCTTTGGAGCAGAACCGCCATGAAACCATCAGAAAATAACTCTTCTTTCTCTCATTCACAGCACCGCCACGTTGTCTTCCTCTTCTAATGTTATCGCTCGCCCTCACAATCTCTCTCTTGCTCTTTTTCTCTCTCTCTTTTTTGAAATGGATTGGAATGAGTTGGGATAGCAAAGCCTAACTTTACTTTCAATGTCATCAAAGAAAGAAACATGTTCTTTCCACATCCTAAAATGGTCCTAAATCAATACTGGAGTACTTCCTTGTTTATGAGTGAAGCGGTACACGAGTTGAAGTCGTTGCCACTGTGTGAGTGTTTGACCATCCAGCGATGGTCATCCCTTCAAACCTCTTTTTTCGGGGGTAAAAAGGCCCCGTAAAATGTCTCCAGAACCTAATTTAGACCCTGGTTCCTGCGGTGGAAATGCAATGAGTTCCTCAAAGCGTCTTCGTTCCGGGGGAAGGTTCCTGCGGTGGAAACGGGGCTTTAGTTCCTGACACTAAGTACGTGTCTAAATAACCAAACAGATGTGATGTCCAGTATTCTGTCACCACATTGGACTATTATACCAACAAAAGCTTGGCAGTACTTCCGTCCAGTCTTTGAGTTTTAGCTTTTAAATATCAAGTTATTTATGACTTTTGTTACTTTAAGTTAAACCTGAATAAATTCGATAAGGGATTTTAAAGGATTTAGATTCGACGAGCCGGTGGATTCAGTTTTGATGAAATTCTATTGAATCCCATCCCTTTTGTTCAGACCGCTGCCTTATAATGAAAGTGCCATCAGGGATTGTTAGGAATCATAGGTTTTGGATAGTGAATTTCAGTTTCCTGACGCAACTGGGCTGTTTGACTTGTAAGAGTGGTGTTATTGCTGAAATGAAAATGGACCTTTTGTTCCGTTCTTTGTAAACAGAAAGATTTTACGTCAGTAGACTATCACTTAAAGTCCCAGGGAAACAGAAGTTAGAGCGTCTTTAGCTTCTGTACTGTGACCTATTCGTATTTCGTGACTATTTCACAAACCACTATGGGACTGCGCAGGAGCCACATAGGACTGTGGCTTGGTCTTGTCTAGAAGGTAACCACCAAGTTACAAAAACATGTGCATACTCTTGCGAGACTTGCTGCCCGACGACCTATCCTAACCTAAACCATCCCGTGAGAGTTTTGCAACTTGAGGGTTACCTTTTAGACCCAACCCTGTGGCCACTACCCCGCTAAAAGTTACAGTTTAAATGATGGACGGATGTCATGAGCTTACATAAGCACACGTATTATTTAGTTTTACAGGAAGATAAGACGATTGGATTTTGATAGAAAAAGAAATTGATTTTTTTGTATTTTTTTCTTAGCATATTTTGTTAACCCTCCTGTTGTCTCTGGTTTGACTTTTTATAAAGCATACAGTATAAACTATCACCCAATTCTGTGTTACACCTTTTTGGCCAACTTCATTCCTAATTATTAAGTTTTACACTTTTTTGGGGGTGAAATTAAGGTTAATAAACCAAATTTCCGTGAAATTCTACCTAAAAAAAAAAGCAGATATTGTGAATTATTTTGACCAAAGTTATTATCAGAGGAACATAATGTTGATGTATTATCACATAGTGGTATATGTAAACTTTTAGCCAGAATATTGTTTTGAGGAGGCAACCTTCCATGTTATTTTTGAGCAATTAGATTAAAGAAATCCATATTTATGATATAATGAAGTTTGAAAACGGGTCAAATATGACCCGAGGACAACAGGAGGGTTAAATAGATGCACAATATGAATGGGATGTGATCTAAAAGGGTTAAATAATGCTTTTTCATTTTATCTCGACTCTCACGATGACCATGATGAGTGTAGTTTTATAAGAAAGCCACAAGGTGAAGTGGAGAAAAGACTAAAGCTGAAGTGACTGATGAGCAACAAAGAGATTCAAAAATAAAGTAGGAAGTGTTTGGCAAACAAATTATAGATAGGTTGTTTTTTTGGCTTCTCTTTCATAGGTTGAGTAGATATCACAATATGAACCCCTATTAGACTCATTCAAAAACCATCCTGTCTTTTCAAAGATCCAAAAACAGCTGTTTCTCTTAATTCTTCACAGGTTTGAAAGTTACTGGGATTTCATCCAACTGCAGTTTTACAGCTCTTTTATATTCTCTTCAAAAGCCCCTTAATTCCAGCTACTCTCTCTGCTTGTTTTGACCTCCACGTATTCAAACGCAGCGGTGAAACAGTTGTTAAGGTAACGATGGAAGTGATTCAAATTAACCGTTCTGAATATCTCTCTCATCTTTCATCTCTTACAGAGCTGCCTATGCACACCCGTCTGAGAACAAATTTGGATGCCGTTCAGCTCCGCGCGGTCTGCAATTTTTCCAGAGTGACACAGCCGCGGTCTCCACCAGTACGCTGATCAATCAACATGAACAATCACCGTTCGACTGATCAATCAATTCAACCAATCTGCAGCCCTGCTGAAACTGATGGGACAATCAAGGAGAAAATCTTAAGAGCAGGAAATCTTGGACTGACGAGCAGATGGATTAACGGAGCCAAGTTCTGCTGTGATATTGACAGCGGCTAACCGCTGCAATGTAATCTGGCTGACTGTACGATTGATTTGTGTAGTTGTGGTGGTGGAGCCGCATCAATAGTCTTTCACTGTTTCCTCCCCTCAAATTTCCATCCAATCGTTCAGAGTAAACAGGAATAACTAGGAATTTTCTTTTTACAGTTAAGGATAAGCCATTAAACCGAGCAACAAGGCACTGCAGCTAATCATGCACGGCAACATTTCTGCAATCAGTGAAGTTTCCATTGAGCGTTGGTAAAACCCCTCCTTCGAACAGTGATTGTCTAATCATATCTGAGCAACCGTATCGAGGCACAGCAGGTCTGTCAAGCTCTGGAGTTCTCCACGTACTGAATGGTGCAAATGGGGTTGTATAATAGACCGTATATAAGAAGTGAATCAACCATGTGTGACCAACATGCGTTACCTTGACCAGTTCCTTCTGAGGCCAGATCTGGATGGGCTCCACCTGCTGGGGGGTCTGGGTCTGAATGCCATAGGTGTTCAAAAACACCTGGAGTCTACACAAACACACAAAGAAATGTAACAATTTATAATTTTAGGCATTTCACATGAAGACACATTTTCAGCACTGATGATTTCATACTCTTATACCAGTCCAAAACACACACACACACACACACACACACACACATATTTAGTTCATTGTTTGTTACTTTATATGTCCTTGCTCCATAATTAAATATGCAGATTAGGGCTTTCAATCGATTAAAAGATTAAATCACAATTAATCGCATGATTGTCATAGTTAATCACGATTGATTGCAAATTAATCACACATTTTTTATCTGTTCAAAATGTACCTTAAAGGGAGATTTGTCAAGTATTTAATACTCTTATCAACATGGGAGTGGGAAAATATCCTTGCTTTATGCAAATGTATGTATATATTTATTACTGGAAATCAATTAACAACACAAAACAATGACAATTATTGTCCAGAAACCCTCACAGGTACTGCATTAAGCATAAAGAAATATGCTCAAATCATAACATGGCAAACTGCAGCTCAACAGACAACAACAGCTGTCAGTGTGTCAGTGTGCTGACTTGACTATGACTTGCCCCAAACTGCATGTGATTATCATAAAGTGGCATGTCTGTAAAGGGGAGACTCGTGGGTACCCATAAAACCCATTTTCATTCACATATCTTGAGGTCACAGTTTTCCCTCGCAAAAATTTAGTGTAAGTTTGGAGCGTTATTTAACCTCCTTTGCGACAAGATAGTATGACATGGTTGGTACCAATGGATTCCTTAGATTTCTTAGTTTTATATGATGCCAGTATATTCACTCTAGCTTTAAAACTGAGCCCGCAGTTAATTAAAAACTGCAAGTTTGTGTTAAAGAGCCAAAGAAAGTAGTTGTTTTATAAAATTAATCTGTGTTAATGCATTATTATGTATTAACTTTGACAGCCCTAAAACAGATTTTAAACCCATCCATACTGATTTACCTTTTGTAAATCTGCAGCTTTATGATGCTGTTAGTCCTCGAAGCTATAGCTGTGTCAATAGAAGGTTAATACATCTATTTGTCATGCGTTCTTGTAATTATAAAACTCATGTAAATCGGGTCCATTGTAAATCTTTATCTATAATGAAGCTATAGCTGTTATTGAACCGCAGTGCTGGAGACCGCAGTGAGGAAGATGGTGTGCTAGTCCTGATCGGGACTTGCCAGCCAGCGGCAGTAATTGAAGCTACAGGTTAACGAGCTTCTCTGAGCCGTTTGACCTTGTTTGACACGCGCACGCCCACGCTCTTACACGTGTATCCGAGCCTGCGTGCACACACACGAAACCACGCGCACAATGAGAAGAGTGATGGATGATGGCAGAGGTCAGACTGAGCTCCCGCTTTATGAGCTCACCACAATTACTTCACTGAAAGACCGGGCCTGCAACACATTAACACACACATATATATACACATTCACACACACATACATTACCTCTGGCTCTCTGCTATCAGGGCCACGTGAATCACAACATCATTCTCTATGGGACCCTGTGAAAGAGACAGAGGACACAGAGGTTAACATCTCTGCTACATGTTGCATCAGCGGTTGTATTACATTAGTATGTGTGTTTTATGTCTTGAGAACATTTCTACTTTGGCAACACTGTGAATTAATGCAAACCTGCAACGTATGGATTACCAGCAGTTAGATCCAAGTGCTGCTTCTGTTATTTCTCTGCACACATCACTTAGTTTTGCTTGGATTTTGTTTATTAGGTTTTCATGTTAACTATTGTGTACTACTTTTTTGGCTTTAAGAATGAATTTAATTAATTAACTTCCTTGCTTTTGGCAATGCTATACATCTAACATCCATGCCAATAAAGCAAACCGGAGAAGAATTGATGAGAAATAGAGAGAGAGAGAAGACGAGACAGTGGTTCAAATCAAAATTCAACTCACTCCCTTATAAAATGACAATAGCCTGCGTTATTGCCTCCTCTCTCACACAATTTAAATGAAAGCAAAACTCTGAATAACCAACAAAGGTTGATGAGAGACGCGGGAGCTCTCGGCTGGGAATTAAGAAGGACGGGGGAGATGTAAAAGGAAAGGAGGAGCGGAGATGGAGATGGAAACACGAAGCTCGTATACGCTGACGTTTCCTCCACTTTGGCGCCCACACAGTGAGATGAGTGGAAATTACATGAAATGGAGAAGTGGAATTCAGGCAAAAAGAGGTAGAGAAGCATGACATTCATGATTAATTCTTTCAATAAGTCAAATAACACAAAACCATTTGAATATTTATTGATAATCGTTTTAAGACTACTCATTTTCTGGCTAGCTTCTCTAATGTGAGGTTCATTTTCATATCAGCCAAAGGCTTAATAACCCTCGGGAGAAGTGACTATGACTAATGGTCAGACAAAGTCAGAAATCTGAATAGGTCACTGGGCTGTGGTAAATTGTGGTGGGCACTTGGCACTCA
This sequence comes from Sebastiscus tertius, assembly GCA_916701665.1. Classification (NCBI taxonomy): domain Eukaryota; kingdom Metazoa; phylum Chordata; class Actinopteri; order Perciformes; family Sebastidae; genus Sebastiscus; species Sebastiscus tertius. The sequence continues at coordinate 53,362 of CAKAOH010041465.1, forward strand.
TTTTGGCACGCTACAGACTACATGATTAAAAGTATAATCAGTAGTGAAACACTCATTAGTTGCTGCCCTCAACAATCAGATTTCCACACGGCCCAAGCATCGTTGTGGTTGAGGTTTGGTGTCGTTGGAGTTAATCTCAGCAATTTAAAATTCCCAGTTCACTATTACATGAAGAGTGCCATGGCCCACACAAATAGTTATTTCTGACTGGCTGACAGGTTTCTGTTAAAATCATTAAAACAACACACCACAGACATACAGGACGCAGCTGATGACGTTCTATTTTTACCTCCGCCAATGTCGTCAGTCATGTATTAAAGGGACTGTTTGTAACTTTTTAAGCGTA